>CM056168.1:43383113-43480018 GCA_029691765.1 Entomobrya proxima | reverse complement strand
AATGTTATGTCCTTGGTCCTTTTCAAATAAAAATGCAGTCTTAGTTTTTTATCCCATCTACGTGAAGTATGAGAGGTGCTCTGTGCTAAAAAATTCTTTTGCTGTTATGATGTGCTACATTGTATAGCTACGAGATAACTTTTCCAGAAACACGTTTGTGCTCTAGTCTGATTGTCTGATGCAAGTTCATGACTTGGCTACTCCAGTATTCAGAATTCAACTTATCCAAAAAGTAGAGTACTTAGAATAAGCACCACTTTCTGAGTACTACAGAGGATTCTCTTAGAAAGCAGAGTCTGTAGAGTTTTTTGGCGCTCAATTATTTCCCTAGCACGTTTTTGCACTACATTCTAATATTTGCCAGACGTAAATATCTCTACACGGATATTATATATGCCCGAGATGTGATTGCAAATTCCAAGAAACGGCAAGCCTTCCACACATTCTCACATTATTAATAAAAACAAAGTAGAAAGCTAAATACTAAACAGTCTGGGTCAAAATGGTTGTTCGGCTTGTGTTCCAGAGATTTTTAGAGTTGGCTGTTATGCATGCATACCCAGAAAACCCGGTAAATTATAAATAAAGTTGTAGCCATTTCAAGGAAAGTACCCGGGTTTTTATTAATTTACCCTATGGAGAAATATAACTTATTTATAACTCTAACACTCGGCAAATTATTGCATTTTGGGCATGTACCCATGCCTAAAAATTCCAGCGGGACTATGGAGAGAACGCCTTTCACTTCTTTTGTTTTTCTTTCACAAGCACCACTACTTCTGCTGGTGTTGTTGCTTCTCCGCTGCATAATTTATTACAAAATATATATAAGCCCTCCTAAAAAGAAAGCATTCTGTGCCGAAATTCTAATTTTAAAAGCACACACACTAATTTCTCGCATTTTTGCCTTGAGACGAGGGAGAGAAACAGACTCGTGCAAGGTTGCAATAATCACATATCTGAATTCATACACACACATGTACAGTCGCATATTATTCTGGCTCGATGGAAATCAATTCTGTTGCAAACGAAGCTACCCAGAAAAAACATGGTCACGTAGAGAGTCAACCAAGCAAACCTTTTAATATGAAAATGGAAGATATTCCGGGTGAAATGGTATTGCAAAATTTGTGACACAAAAAACTTGGGCTTCTGTTCCTGTTTCAAGTTTTATCCACTTTGTTTAATGTGTGGTGGACTGTGGAGAGCATTTTCTAGAAAATCCACTCCAGACTCTAGTATCATCTTTTGTCTTTGTACTTTTTGTATGCTCTCCCACAACCTTAGCCAGAAATGGAAATTATCTCTCTGTCTTTCTAAAGATGATAGGCATCATCATGTCAAAATAGCAAGATTGTTCTCCATGGGTGGGCTTTGATACCCAAGAAACTAGACTAAACATTCAAAAAGCTTTGTTTGCATTATGACACTACTGACTACTCTCTCTCTCTTTCTTTTCTTGGAAAATTTTAGCCAACTTTCCAAGAATATTTTTAGTGCTTTATATTTCTCCCTAAAGAAAGCACACAAACTTTTTAAAAGCTTTTGCCTAAAATATTATCTCTGTGTGGTATGTCTCCAATGAACCGTGAAACAGTCTCCAATTTCATTTTCTCAAGAAAATCTAGCAGTTCTTGGAGTTTTTGCATTTACTCTTGCTGATCAGAATTGGAAAGCAGAGAGGACATCAAGAAGCATGCGTTTTTCACTTGCTTCGTTTGAGTTAGGTCATTTTCTACTTGTTTTGTAATGGATGATAGATAAAAACTACCGGTTTCTTTAGAATACGCACAGACCTTTTTGCATTCATTTTCCCCAAAAATGTTTTCTATTTAGACAGCCAGGCACGTAACCCGCCACTGCTTATTTGGCCTTAGCGGTGTAATTTGATGGTAAACCTAAAGGCATTAAAAATATTTCCAAAAAGCTTAGCACGCGCACATAACATCATTGTTTCTTCCTTGTATATACAATAGATACGCCTAGCAAGTACGTGATTACAACTTTGCCCAAGTAATAAAAACCCGCTTTCGCCACACTAAAATATAAAAAGGAGAGCAAGTTTCTTTCCCCTAAAAACCCAGAAAAGAGTTTTTATTGTTAAACTGTAAAAATTTTCTACTAGCTTGTAAAACCGTTTAGGTATGTTTTCTATGCATTTCCAAAAGATAAAAACCACTCAACCAAAAAATATTTACCGGATGTGCAATAATTTTTTTGTTTGTTACACACCCACTGCACACATTTTCCAATTTTCAATGGACTCTCTATCTATCTCTCTTACTCCCTTCAAATTTATATACAAAAAGATAAACCATTTTCTCCATTATGTTTTTTCTCTCTCTGCATCTTTTCAATGATAGTGGCTTACTTTACAACTTCCAATTTTCAACTGAGCGCACACACAAAAATTGTAATGGGCATAACCTACACTTCTATTTAGAATGACGGTATTTCTTCCTTTGATATAATTCTCACCAAGTTTCAAGAATATTGACTCTGTTATTCCCGTGCAATATTACACCCGCCTGCGTCATTTTTCTCTGTAGTAGTTCTTCTCATCATGATTTTGGTCGCTGGCCATATATCTTTCCCTCTGTTTAGTAGTAGTGGTGTGTATTTGTGCATTCTACAGCTTTTTATCTTTTTCTCTCTGATTCTACTTCTACTATGCAGCATGCTCTCTTGTTCTCTTCTCTGAATGTCTACTATAAAGTATATAATATTTTACAACAGACTTTTGCAAACTCGCTTTACTCTCTCTGCAAGTCTATGACTCTTTCAATTCGCTGTTCTCTCTGTTAGCTGTTACTCACCCAAGCCCTACTCAACCAACTTTTTTCTCTCCAACGGTAAGTAATAACGTCTGCGCGCATCTTTGGATCGAAGAAACTCTCGTTTTCAACCAAGAGCAAAGGAGTGAGAGCTCACAATGAGCAAAATATATGCTTTGTGTGTGCATGTGTATGATGCTGTTCCCGTGTTTTGGTGCTGGTTACTGGTTGGTGCCACACTACTACTTTTGTATAAGCTTTTTTACTACAGAACAAAACTCTACACACCATTTACAACATGCTGTTGCTCTTGGGCATATTATAGATATATATGGTGTAGAAAAATGGCTTTTGTTACATAATGTGTTGCACTGGAGTTCACACAAAATATATCTACAGATATTTAGAGATGAATGAACAAGAAATAAAACATTGTACATTTTGGTTCATGGAGATATATATAAATATTCCAATTGCTTGTCTAAATCAAGCGCATCAGAAAAAAGAGTAAAACAAATATACAATGTGTATCTCTATCTGTCTCTCTGTTTCAGCAGCAGTCAGACTCTTTCCTCTCTGTATCTACTTTTATTTCCTTTTTGCTTATTTAATACACATTTCCATCAGAAAATGATATTTCTTTGGCTTCTGTGAAAATACACCCTAAAGAATGAAGAGCTCTCTAAAGGTTTCTGTTGTTTTTACACAAATACATAATATAAAGCATATATATTTGATATTGTGCTTTATATTCCAGTGTGCTTTGGGTGCTTTCTTTGGTGGTGCAAAATGAGACGTTTCTCTTTTCTTCTTTGGTATAAAACTTGAGTCGTTTTGTTGATGTTTTCGTTATGCTGCTTTTGCTCTGATGCTTCTGCTGCTGTTGATATAAGATGACGATGAGGTTGTCGTTTTGTCGTCGCCGTATCAAGCTGTGGTGTGCGCTCCCTTATTCATTTTCATGCGCTTTCAACTCTCTGTTTCTATTTCTACAAAGCTTATTTCATTCTTTTGGCTCTTTGCGTGGTCCAGGGTAAACTTCTGTTTCTGAAAGATTTCCATGCAGGCAGCAGGCACATTTTTTGCCTGTCTCTGTGACTAGTTATATGCAATGCTGCTTGCTGGACCAAAACAAACTTTGTTTTTCTAAAAGCTTTAAGCTTAGCACAGTGAAAATTTGACTTGGCAGAACACAAATATAAGCTGCTCACCAAAAAACCGAAGAAAATGAGTTTTGCTGTGTGTATTCTACTAAGCAATCTTTTCCGCCTTCTTTTCCACCTACACGTTTCTTTTTGCGTTGACACAAAAGGGACTCTAAAAGGAAACTAGTATTTCCTCACCGTTTTCTTCCTTCTAAAGCTCAGTTTTGCCAGAATTGTGTGTGGAGACCGAGACTCTCCCATTTTCTTCTTCTTGGAACTAAATACTCGTTACCGTTACACACTAGTAAACTTTTATTCCCGGAAGTAAATGATAATTGCAATTATTATCATCAAGCCAGAACAAAATTAAATTTTACCGAGACTCTATCTACTGAACTGGAACAAATCTTTGAAGCTAAAAAGAAAGTTACCTTTTGCAAAATCTTCCTGAAGACTAAAAATCCATACTTTTAAAAACTCATCTTTTTTTACCCACTGTTGCATTTTTTCCAACCTCATGAAGATAAAAAATCCCGACCACTTTTCATTGTAAAAAACGTCAGCCAAATATACCTCCAAACATAATGGTTATTACCATTATTATTCGAAAGACTTGCAAGCTGTAAGCAAGCTACGCGTTTTCCGTATTTGCCAACCATCTAGTTCTATCTTTTGTAGCGCCAGTTCTATCTCTACCGTTTTTTACCGCTATAGTAAAGAGCCTGTGTACAACTTTCCGAATATACGTTTCCCCTTTCTCGTCGTCTCCCATCAGAGCATTTCTTTTTTCTGTATGAGGTGGTGGTGGAGCCGCGTGTGTGTGTCTATCTATGTGTGTTTAAGTTGTATCTGGTGGCTGGCACTCGTAGTCATGTTCCAGCCCCACGAAGGATCAGACATAGACGTTAGAAGAAGAACACAAGTTGAAAAAGGAAAATTTTGAAGCAGAAACCCAAAACAAGTTTTTTTGGGTACTTGAACTTTGAATATATAAAGCTGAGCACTACCTATTCTTTTGTTATTGTTGGTGTTGTAAAGGCTTTTACGTAATATAAAAAAGTATTTAGGCTGGTCTGCCAAATACACAGACAGTTGGACCCATCAACAGCAACAACAACAACATGGTTTAAAGCGTAGTATAATAACTTGTTGTTGTTTTGTCCGTGTTTTCCTATATATCGGAATACCTTTAAAAGATAGACAAATACACACCTGGACAAAATAAGGGGATACCCCTGTGTGTTTTACACATCTGCTGCAGATTCTCCCTAGCTGAAACGCTGTTAGTTCTCTCTCCTAGCAAATTAGATTACGAAGCGGTGATCGTGTTTTGTTGTTGTTTGGTAGAATGAGCTAGGCTAGATGGAATAATGTGGCTAAGGGTAAAAATGGGATCAGTGTTATTGCCGCCGTTCCCACAGTACACTTTGGAGGTGGTAATGAAGATTACCTGTGTGTTGCAGCTTGTAATCAGCTAGCTTTTTAAAATCATCTGCTGTGTTGTTCTGAATATTTGGCAATAAAAAATGAAGAAAACTTAAAACATACAAGTTAGTGTATGCATGTGGAACATTGTTTGCTTGTAGTATTGGTCTGGCAAAACAAATTTACATGCAAAACTTTTAAAAATAAGTTTGAAAAGTGAAACTCTTAGAGTAAAAATCTTTTTTGGAAGTTTTGCAAGTGTATTGTGCCATGCAATTTTCAAACATCAAAAACAAAACCTTAGCTTGTTTGGATTCAGCACTGAAAATGTAACACAGTTTTTACGCAGTGGATATACGGGACTCTAATAATTTGTTGGGGACTAAGTTGGAGTTTCTGTATCCTGCTGGTAGTATAAGCTATACTTTAATTCGTAAACTAAGCGCTGTGGGGGCTTGCGCCTAAGCATTACAGCTAGTTAGCTGATGTAACAATCAAAAAAGGCGTAGCAACATCTTTTTTGAAGGATAAGTATTGCTTATTGCCATTTTTAAAGGAATAACAACACCACAGTTATCTTTCTCTCTGTGGAATACTTTTCTGTAATTTTTGAAATAGCTACAAATAAGCATGTATGCTAATTGGACGTAATTTGTGTTGTGCAAAAATGACAAAATAATCGTTATTTGAACAAAAGGAATACTTTTGGATACAAAATAGGACAACAAAAGGTAGAAAACCTGGAATGTGTGTTGCTTTTGGAAGCATCATCACATACTACAGGGCTTTGATACGGTTTGCAATATTCCATGAAAAAACAGAAAAATGTGTGGAACAAAGAGGCGCGAGTATGAATATGTGTTTGTGATGTTGTGTTGATATTAGCTGTCAGACAAGAGAATAAAAAGCTCTTTTGTACATCACATGATAAGTTCCAACTCGTGAGTCTAAACAAACCCAAAGTATTTCCACTTTTTGTGACAAAATGACGTGCTTGCATAAACAGCGTTTTTAACAAGCAGAAAAACACAAAAAAATGTTTTGGTATATTAGCCAATCTTTTTGCATTGTGTTATATGCCAGCATATTACGTGGTTTAACGGAGTGTTAGCTATTTATGCAATTTTATTGTTACGAGGTTTTTTATGACTGTGTCTCAATTCTCAAGAAAAAACGGGTTCTTACACTGTGAGTTCTCTAAAGAACTCTGGACAAAACTAGAGAAAATATAAAACTGACAAAGGCTACATGTTGCTTATAATTTTTTGGCGTGTTTGCTTGCCGTTTAAAAAGAAAGTATAATATGTAATAACATAAAGAGGAAGTTTTTATGACAGAATGAACATTGGTGGTGAAACCCTAAACATTATTGTATAAAGTGTGTGGTAAATGATGTGCTTTATTATTTACGGTTAAACAGCCTGGAACAATTTTTTTGGACTTGGAAAAGAATATGAAAAAGGGGCTTGTTATTGGTCCCAGTGGTTTTATGGAATGTTTAGGTTAACAACAGAATATAAGTGCGATGAACCAAAACTATCAAGAACCGGAATATTCATAAATTATTTAGAAGGATGAACATAGCATATGAACTTATATAAAAGCAATATCGCTATTCCCTATTATCAAAGAAAAATGGCTTTATGTTAATGTAAAAACATGTCAATTTTAGAGTAAAAACTCGTATTTGTATGCCAGTTTCCAAAATATAGTTCTGCCATTTAAATGTACGTGTCTTCAGTACATGTTCTTGACATTAGCACTGCATTTCTCAAATATTTGCAGGCTTTCATGCACAAGGACATCTCAAATCTCGGTTGGAATTCAAACAACGTCAAAATATAGAGCAAACACTTTTTGTCCAATAAAATCAATAAATTATCTAATTCTATAAGCTTGTGCGGCAATATCCCTAAAATAATTGTGGATTAGCCCTTACGCTGACGCCATAACTAAGCTACAGCTAAGCTCAAATATGATCAAATATTAAATTGACAAATAAATCTAGCTAATTGTAAGTATACTATATGCTCATAACTATAACACCAAAGTATAATATTGATACAACCGTCTGTTGTAATTGTAATGCTTTCCGATCCGTGAACAAGATTGATTTTGACAACGTTGCCGAGTGTCACTGACTCTTATATATATTCTACTGTGTAACATACAGTGTGTCTAATGCAAATGTTACACTACCGCAAACACTGTAAACCACTAGAGAACACTGGCGTTACGGAAGAAAAATCTGCAAAGCTCTATCCAAGCCAATAACATATAGAACTAGCTCAGCGTCAAGTTTTTACAGTTGTGTGGTCACCCACGATTATGTATAAACCCTGACCAGAACGAAAAACGATAGAGACACATCAATAAATTCCTGCAAAAGGAAGAAAAGTGGTTCCAGCTTTGCTTCACGTAATAAAAAACATTTCCACTCATTCTCGAGAGCCTTTTTTTCTCGCCAAATTCACCAGGTTTTGATTTTCTCCTAACAATAATTCTCTCTTTGGCTAGTATTGATGTGCAATATAATCTACTATACATACCTATTGTCTATACAATGGTTCCCTTGGTTTTGCAACCACATTGAAATAAACTTGCCAAAGACTAAGAAGATGATGATGGTGTGAACAAAGTTATTTCTTTTTGCTGGCCATCTATTATCCCAACACGGCGTGTGGTAGTTGTGGTCACACCGAAAAATATTTTCTGGAGAGTGAAATCCTCAGATTATTATCCCTCCCCTTAAAAATCTCTGTGTGGGAGAAAATAACGAAAAGATCCGAAAATATATACTAAAGACATGCTAGGAAGGCTGGTTGTAAGCAGGCTTTCCACACACTGCTTGCCACCATCATCCCCATCAACCTTCTTCGTGTTGTCACCGTGGTCGTTGTGCCCAGTATCAATATTCGGAGTAGCAACGGCACTGGCACGTTTGGTATTGCTGCCGCCACGTCTGCTGTAAATCCAGGGCGGCGAAGCAAAGGAAGAAGTTGTTGGTTCCAGCTCTACGATATTTTTGCCCGCCCTTATCTAAGGAGTGGGTTGAGTAGCTGGGGCAAATGCCTCTAAGGAATTCACTCAAACACATGAGGGACTCTTTTGCCGTTTGGAAGGTCAATCCAGATGTCATCATCGAGGCAGAGGAGCTGCGACCCCCAAAGTCCATTGCCAGCGAAAAGGTGGAAACGGTAGGTGACTATGGAGATGTAGAAAACTGCCTAGTGGTTTGTTGCATCATTTCATTATATTGATCCGCTTGCTAGATTAAAGTATGTTTTTGAAGTCTAGAAAAAAATGAAAAGGCTCAGAGAGATGAAAGCGATTAGATGTTTCGTATTATTGCTACACAGAAACTTAAAGCCTAATGGATATTTAATGAATATTACAGTCTAGCTGGTATAAAAGGCCAGAATAACCCCTTAATTATCTTTGTCTGTTCAATACACGCCACAAAGTACGCAAACTTCCAAACCGGGCCAAATTAGAACGGGCGTAGAGACGAGTAGAGAATGTGTGGCTGTTAAATTACTTTGTTTTGTGGACTATGTGAAATGATGAAACCCGCAAAAACCAACGTGCTATAAACATATACATATAAATGCATTGTAGTAATACGTAAAGCCAACTTTTCACACTGAGTGACTAGTGGTCTGTACCAAAAAAGTTGAAATGACAGGGTGAAAGCACACAAGGAAAGCAAACATGGCAAAATACTGACCACCACAATACCTAACGAACGACTGAGTTTGATCGAATAAGGCTACCAGTACTAGTGGTGGTGGAAAAAAGCCTTTTCCGTTTGTGTCAACTGACAATACAATTATCGGAAACGTACACTCAGTCATTTTGGTGCGGTCTTGACAGACAATTGTTTTGTATGGCAAGGTTCCTTTATGTGTATTTCGCGAAGTATTATCGGATTACGTGGGGATGCGACAAAAGGAACATGGTCCGGTTTAGAAGCTTACTTTTTAAGCAATTGTTTAGTACTCTCTCTAGACAAGTAATTAATTACGGATTAACAAAAGATAGGGTTTTAATAAAAGTTTATGGATGTATGTATGACTGTATGACATCATTATAAGTTTTTATGACTTCATCTTTTTACGTCAGGGAACATCTATCTTAATCTACAGCATAGTATAAAATAACCAGACAGGGTTATTACGGTATAAATCTTCATATTTCTGGAGATTTTTTGGCTAAAATGAAAAGCAGTACAAAGTACAAGTTACCACAAAATCGAGACAGGAACGGACATTACCAATTTATTTTAAGAGAGCTTTGCGTTTATGAGAAATGAACGTTTTGATTATTGCTAAGCCAAGCTCTATGATACAAAAAAGAGAATGGTGAAAATAATGATGGTCGGAAAAGAATGGAAAGAGAATAGAACAAGGCTTGTTCTAACACAATATATTTAAGTGGATTGCTAGTAGTGCCTGCGTCGACTACTGCAGATGCAGAACACAAAGCAGGAAGAGAAAAAATTTTAAAGAGAAGGTAGTTCCAGGAAAGGCGCAGCAGGCAGTAAAGTACTTTTCCCATTTTCTGTTCTAACAGCAGCAGTAGAAGTAGTAGACATTCTGTAATAGCAAGCTGCTTACACAAGAGGGAAAAAATTAAGAAGAGAACAGACAGAGCAGAAATGTGTAGAAGGCATAAGAAGAGTTCGATGAACAAGAAACGACTAAACGATTAAAAATAAGAAAAGGGAAATGTGTAATAGTGTGGGTTGTATACAGCTGTAAAATGTATAAAATTTGTTGGAAGAAATAATGCGTATATTGTAAAATGGGTTTTGTTCAAGGCGTTCTTCTAAGCAAATATTGCTAAAGAAATGAATAAAGCGGCAACAAATAGAAAAAAAAGTTTGTGTGCTTATGTATTATTAATACACGGAATAATTAAAAAGGTAATAACACTGAAACAAAATTGACGTGGGTGGAGTGAAGAAGCAACTGGAGTGGAAGATTTAAATGAAGAAGTTATATAAAATCTTTAAAAGTAATTAGAAACTTGGTAAAATATCAGAAAAGAAAAGTGTGTGGTTGAGTTTTTAGTCTGAAATCTAATGTTCTAGTAAAATATTAGCTGTATACATATATATACACTGTTACGCACAAGCTGTTTCTTTGAATTTATAATACATAAAAAATAATCTGGATTTTACCAGATATTTTAGCAACTCACCTGGTATAAAGGATTGTAAAACACAATATCCAATTTTCAAAAAGTTTCCAGACTATTAACAGGGAACAAAATAATTATCGCTAAAAATTTTCTCTATTAGAAAGTTTTAAAATATAATTGGAAAACTTTTTTATTATTAAATCGCTGTTTCAATAGAAAAGCTTATTTTACTATATTTCTAGGAATGTGTTTTCTGCCTTTGGCGGCTTCTGACGGCATCTGGTTATCGTAGCATTATTCATGAATTTCATGTACTAGGCATTTATCACGTGGGTAGACACGTACATCTTGTATTATATTTTGTATCTTTTTTCTTCAATAGATATAGGTTCCTAGCCAACTTGTTACAGTACAAAATCTACAAAAAGGATAACGATAAACAATGTATACGCCCATTAAGTATTTACAATACACTCTGGCTTCCTGTGTGTACAAAAATGGCAAAAGGGAAAAATGCTTTTTGGGATGTTGAAAGCAAATTGTTGCCTTGTTGCCGCTACTATACGTAGTATTACTACTCTGTAGTCTATAAAATAATCACAAGCCTGCCAGTATTCTCCAGTGGGACACCGTTGCTGGAAAATTGTATGTGTAAGCAGTCAATACAAAATTGTTAGAATGTAAAGTAACTTAAAGCTAGCTTAGGTTAAATAGAATTCTACATGTGGAAGCCAGAAACATTAGTATTGCTACTTCATAGATCACTGCCAAGTTGTTTTGCACCATTTATTTCAATGTTGGGATGTTCTTTACGCTTTACATGTGTCTCCTGTCTATATACTTTCCTTCAAAAAAGGATGAAGATTATTATTTGCCAATAGACATATGCAAAAAAATTAGTACAGTTGGATTACAAGTTTCCTTACATTATCAAGTGAACGTCTTACCATAAACTGTCTAAAAGTATCCTCAGAGAGATGTAAATGACGTTTGATATTTGCCATGAAACTAAATTCGTACTCTTTCATCTCATTTCCATTTTTCATCTTATAGGGTTTCTTTTTTCCTGTTTTTTGTCTAAAACAGTCTTCATACTGGATTGACTGAC
The DNA here is from genome assembly GCA_029691765.1 of Entomobrya proxima. Lineage (NCBI taxonomy): Eukaryota > Metazoa > Arthropoda > Collembola > Entomobryomorpha > Entomobryidae > Entomobrya > Entomobrya proxima. The sequence goes on along the minus strand of CM056168.1, from coordinate 43,468,424 downwards.
GTGTTTTTTGCCCTTTTGTATCAAATATAGCATTTTTATTTATATACAAAACTGGAGCACTAGATGTGTAGGTGTACCGTAAATGCTCTATTAGAAGCCCCGGCTTCTATTAAAAATTCGAAATTATTTGCCCCGGCTTATAACAGAGACCGGCTTCTATTGGAAGCCCGGCTTATATGCTTTTCAACCAAAATTTTTACTGCAAAACAAACTGTGTACACATTTTTCATATAAATTTTACACAATTTTATATAAATGTGTACACATTTATACTTTATATATACTCAAATTAGGTTAAAACATTATTCATTCATCTCATTATTCTCATTATCAATTATAACTATTTCGTTGTTTTCTGTCTACATCTCATCAACTAATTCCTCCAATACTATTATCTACCTGAATAAGTAACACCAATACTTATTCATACTAACTATTTAAATGGTTTAAAACTCACCGACATCAACTTTTTTCTTGTGCCACTCTCGAACCTATTTGGCTTGGAATCAATTTTGAAATGCCTACTTGCAGCTTAATTACTGCTTTGTTCCGCGTACTCAATTACCCTTAGCTAATGGGATAACGTGGCATTTTAGAGAAAAACTAGAACTGGCTTAGTTTTTTAAACTTACAAAGCTTAATTGAAACTAGCAAACTTTCTTGAAATTAAGAACTGACAGCTTCCCTGAACGCAATACATTTTGTAACGACGCACAACAACATGAGTCATGTTTTCATGAAGTTTCAGACCCGGCTTCTATTAGAAGCCCGGCTTATATCTCAAATTTGGAGCCTAAACCCCCGGCTTATAATAGAGACCGGCTTCTATCAGAAGCTGGCTTCTAATAGAGCATTTATATTGGTAAAAATCAACAGACAAACAACAAAAATATACAAAGAAATCCGATCGTCTGAAGAAGGGTAAAAATCAATGATTTTTGTTTTCGTCTTACAAATAAATTACATAGGCATATATGCATTCAAAAACGGAGAAAGAGTCATGTTTTGATTTCCTGTTTACTCCAAGGCAAATGATACAGAAATCTGAGACGACAAAATATCTCCATGATGAAAACCCTGTTTTGTCTGATCTGCTAATCTTTAAAAGAAAATCTATTTTTCATCTTGGTCTTCCAGCAAAAAGTTAGCTAATATGTAATACATACTACAGGCATGTCAACAAAATACATTATGATAATCCGTCACAAAGCTAAAAATAAAAAGTCATCTGCAAACGTTAATGCAAATAAAGAGTTATATTTACAAATGTCTAGAAACTTCTATACTTGTCCGTTTTGTCAACGCGCGTCACCAACCTATCTACATTGTAAATCACACCCAGATAAAAACGACGATGACAAAACTACGCAGCAATATTTTGAAAAATGATAGTATTACAGTGGATCATTTTTTGCTACAGTGGAGTGATATATTTTCAATTGTCATCTTGGTATCGTGTATTTACACGCCGTAAAAAGTATTTTCTGTCATTCAGGAGAAGTACCTAAGGTTAGGTGGTTTAAGTCTTTTCTGACAAATGATCTCTGTGCCTCCATTCATATTACGACACACTCCGATGATGTCAGTTCTAATACCTATTAATTTTCTGTCATCAAAAGGAAAATGCAAATGTTACGAAAGCACAATATACCCAAATAAAATCCAGTAAATGATAATGACACGTACCCATAAACGCCTACGCGTTGTTACGCAATTGCAACTTAATCATAATATATGTTACGTTAAGTAAAAATGTGCTATTTAATCAAGTATCAAATGTCGTTACATGTGCACATGATTTTGCAACTTACTTTGAGTTCAGACAGTTCTTCTGTTTGAATTTTTCGTTTGATCCATTTATATTGTACAAAAACGAATGTTTGTAAAGACATCAGCTTTATTAAGGTTTTGCAAGGTATAATATATACACCATCAAAGGAAATGTAATAATGGCCTTTATACTCCAAGTACAATACAAAATAAATTGGATTTACCATTTGAAGACGAATCTAATAAAAGGGAGTATTCCCACTTGGCTGAACTTTCAGCGAAATTTGTTTACATCTTGATTTTTCTTACATTTGGCGATCAACCTGATTACGCAGTAATCTTTCCGACAAGAAATGATTGAAAACGTTGGCAATTCCCAATACACCCAGTAGTACACAAAAAAATACAAACGTTTCAAGTGGAAACAGAAAGCGAAAAAAGTTGAATTTGAAAGAAATTTGTACTTTTCTTAGAAATGCTAACATGACTGTAAAATCGAGAGCATCTTTGGTTTCTGTGGTGAAAGCAACTCGTTCTCAGCACAGAGCGTCAGGCTGAGAAAGCACTATGGCTTGAGCCATTGCCTACTGCGTTGCTCCTTCTGGAGAAAACCGAAAGGTTGCGTGCACTTCATGCTTTTTGGAACACCGCCCAGTCAGCCGTACACTTTGGTCTGGCAGTTTTATGCTGCTTTTTCCTTACCAATAGCCCACAACTCATTCTTTGTACTTGAAAACGTAGCTCTACCATTCTATCCTTTCTGCCAACAAAATTTTCTCTAAAGTCTTCCCCTGAGAAACTTATAGGCTAACATATGCTTCCTCCGCAAGTACAAAAATTTCTCACTTTTGTTCCTGCAAATTACTTGCTATCCATTTTTACCATCGCATCGTGGTTACAAGTACTTTCCTTTCTGCTCCAGGGAGAAAGTCAGTGCTGATTATTACCAGAGACAATATGTGCATAATTTATTATCCCTGGCATGTGTGTGTATAAATGCAATATTCAAAACCTAGATAGTCAAGATAGTCAAAGTTTCCAAGTTTTTTGTAGATGGTACTTTCATTCTAGAAAAAATACTATTTCATTTCCGTTCTCTTCTTCTTTTTTTCTTACCACCAAACCGTATCACCCTTTTGTTACATTCTTATCCCTTTAATCATTATCATCATATCAACTAAGCTTGGCCAACAATATAAAATTTGCCAAGCAACTTGTGTAACGGGTCAGCCAAGTGGAACCGGAGTGCAGAAGAATGTGTGTGTAAAGTGTGGAATGAGTAATGTTTCCCCTACTTTTCCCATTTATTATTATGACGCTTTGGCCAAAAGCTGCACAAAAATGTTGCAGCAGAAGGCATATGTTGCTGTGGTGACGTGGGATTTTGGAACTGACTATTTTTGGACTGAAAATTCCAAAGAATGGAGTATTAATTTAGATGTATTACTTATGTAATATTTTGATCATGGAAAATAGTATTAGTTCAGCACGATTTTTTACAAAAAAGTTTCTATTGTTGAAAGCCAAGTGGTTAAAAGTAATTTACTTACCACCTTTGACGTAAGGGAGTACCGTGATCGGTATCGGTATCACAGAAATCTGTTGTTGGCAAGGGAAAGAACCTATTCCAAATTGCGGATGTATTAATATTAAATAGATATAAAGCCAAATTTCTACTAACGAGCAGCTTTTGTTTCGTAGACCATTCTACATCCTCCGTTGTCTACTTACAACATAATCTTTTGCCTTGCCTGATTGCCATTCAAAATCAGGCAGTAAATATAACTATTATTATCACATTTTCCCTACATGCAAATAATACTTGGTCGTTGTTATTGTTTCTTATAAAAGGTCCTTGAGTCTCTCTAGTGTTTGTGAAGCAAAATGAAAATCCCATGATGGTAGTCTGTCTGGTGCTGAAAAAATAGAAAAACAAAGGCACACACGGAATCTAAAAGAAGGGATTATTAATACCTAAAAGTACCATGCAAAGCACAACGTCAACATTGTTTTTTTCTAAAAATGAATTCTGACGCTGGTAGCCAAACTCAGGCTAAAGCTGTCAAGAGTGCTTTAGCATTAAAGAAAGAGCAGGGTTCAAATCTGGTAAATGTTTGAAAATCCCATAGTCCTATAATTAGTAAAAGGGATAACCAACCTAGATTTTTTCCTTATATAAGAATTTTTAATTCTACTCTTGGTATAAACCACGCTATCTGCAAAGCCAGTGACTCGTAGTGTAATGAAATTATAAACTTGTTCATCATCCACTTCTCTCATCAGCACTTTTTGTCAGTTATTTTTTCCCAGGCTAGATAATCACTCAAGCCTCAACAATGTAAAATTTTCAAGCATGTTTGAACAAACTTTTTGAAAAATCCTAGTCCGGAATAACTTTGACACAGTTGTGCAGACGCCATGCTTTTACTCTGGGTTTTAGGTGTGGAGATTTAACATTAGAGAATAGAAATTGGAAAGTATGTGCAAAAATCGGAGGATTTTTCTCTAAAGTTAAAATGGAAATAAACTAGCAGATTTCTAAACAGTGTTCTGTTTCTGCTCGGCTGAGAGTTGGGTTACTTTTTAAAGCAACTTTCAAAAAAGCTTTAATTGCAAAATCTTTGCCACGCCTTTAAATGAAAAATTGTGTAGAAACGAAAATTGAAAAAATGTATATATTCTGCATGCACATATTTCAATGAATTTTATCACACTAAACCAGCTATTATATCTGGTCTTTTGAGAAAATTATTGCAAAATAACAGCTGTTCCAACTCCTGCTACTAACTCCGTTTTTTGCCAGACCTTTCAGTTCAACAGATTTTTTTCAGGCAAAGTGGTTCTCTGCCGATTTTGTTCAACTACTGGCATATTTACATAATTTGAGTGTGCATATGTATACCAAAGTGCATACTTATTTATGAGCTAATAGATTATTCACAAGAGCAGACAAACAATATTTTCGTTTTTCTGCCTTAATGTACTTTAGCATTCGATCTATAATATACTTCAGCAGAACATCAGAACACAAGACTCTTCAGATGACAGCGTTTTTGTAAGCAAGGCTCTGTTTCTAAACTCGGTTAATACTCTCTCTCACTCAAGTTAACTCGTTCAGTCAGTCATTCAAGACAAGTTTGAGTGTTTGAGAGACTTTTTTTAGACTTAGCTCTCTGTTCTAAGAAAAGTAAATGGAAGCTTTGGGTAAAAACTGCTCATTCATTTTGAGTTGAAGATGTTGGTGATGAGCATATAGAATGTTAGAAGTTCAGCTGTTGAACTGTTTGTGACATCACATCTTAGCAAAAAATCTGAGAAATGGTTCTAAAGTAAAATATTAGAAGCGGGTTTAGCGTTAGTTATTGCACAACAAATATTATATACGAATACTTTGTAACAAATTGTTGTACAAAATACGCTGTGGTTTAGATCGTTCGTTAGACGATATTCAGATACTGTTTTGCTATTTATTAGCGGTTTGTCGTCATCGTTATATGAAAAAATGCACTGCTTCTTTTGAAATGGTTACGTTGTAATTTGAACATGTTTTATACACAAATCTTCTTTTCAATCTCCATGCTGATAATAAATTTATGGAATGCTGCAATTTCTCAAGAAACCAGATTAGTTGGGCCAGGTCATGGGCTCATAGTCAAGATTTAAGATATAGCAAATCTTATCTCTTGGAGCTAAAATGTTATCTAAATTCAGATTCTGTAACCGTATGGCAACTTTACTGTTTTATTGTTTATAAATATAGCCTGAAACGGAAGTATATTCTAAACATGCTATTCAGAAGCTAAAACAAAAACTTGAATAACAAGCAGTACAAAAATACATGCCGGTGTTTTTTGTTCCGGTGTTCCCGTTTTTTGTTTCCTATTCCCAGATACAAAAAGGAAACACGGGCTACATACAGATGTGCAGGAAGTCAAAGCAAAAAGGAAACAAAGAGTTGGATTTAGTGTTTGTTCAGTCTGCCTATTATGATGACGCAATAACTTCTTGATAATATTTACACTACACAGACCAACTTTGTTCCAACTTCCAACATGCATTTTCGAAATATGTATGACGAATAGTTAATAAGATGATTTGTTTTTCCTTTTGAAAAGGAAAACAATTCGACACGGCTTTCCAATGCAGTCATCCATTTAGCTATGCGTTTTGCATTTTCCCTGTTCATTTTTGCTAAACATTTAGATAAATAAGTAATGACGAGGAAAATTGGAAACAGAATATGGAAAAACCCTACACAATATTTTGTATTCAGTAGTCAAGTAACGTCTCTGACGTAATAAATACATTTTTCGGTTTTTCTCCACCTCATACTTACTTCAGGTTTTAATCATATCAGCATGCTGCCTCGGAGCAGCCAAATGTGTGATAAACGGACGGTTGAAACTGAAACGTGGCATGTTTTTTCACCAACCGTGTACCGTACACCGTTCCTGAATGGATGAGTAAATGTGCAAATTTTATTTTGCCAGGCTTTTTTCCATGCAGGCTAAAAATGTTCCGTTACACACAGACAAGCGTTTCTAATGTTCATAGTAGTGGAAACAAGTTTTGTACACACACCCGCAAGAGAAATAATGTAACTGCATACAACCTATTTACTATTTACGCAGCAAATATTACTAAAGAATGAAAATTTGCATGGCTTGCTGTTACACAAGTTCTCTGCGTGATGAAAGGGAGAGCAGCTAGCTCGTCATAATTTTTTCTTTCGATGGATTTCTGCCAAAATGTGGATAAAGGTTGTGTGTACTAATGAGTAGCAATAGGATAATGGGCTATGGAACAAAATATGAAACAGAGTAACTGATTTTGCTGGTAAATTCATATGTGAGGTTCGTATCACATTGGTTTAAACCTGAAATGCTGAACAATTCTAAACAGATAACTTTAGTTTTTGATACTCATATTTATAAACCCAATAGAAATCTGAAAGAGCAGTAATCTTTAGAGGAATATACCAAAAAACTTAAACATTTAAAATTATTGGTGTACAGTTTAAACAATTTTCTATAAAGAAAATTGTCGATTAATTTTTCCCCTAAAGACTACATACAACTTTCTTGAATTGATTGATTTTGCGTGCAGTTGGAAACTTCTTTTCTCCAACCACAATTCTGCCTAGTTTTCATATGCTTCTTTCTATTTTGCTTACATCATCATTCATAATTACTAGGAAAAGTTTGGTGCTTTACCCTTTCACGCAATGATCAGTTGTTCCAAAATAAAATATGCTACTTTATTTCTCTACCAATTTTACTTTTCAGATTCATATAATCATCCGTAAAAGTTCATTCATTACTTGTACCAAATACACAAAGAGAAATCCAACTTTTTTCAAGAATCTGCAACATCTCTCTATTATTCGTTCAATAATCATCTTTCATATTTACTCCTCGCCAAAAAAACCACCGCTGCTCCTGTCAACGGCCCGCTTCTCTTGTATGATTTATTGTTTCTCTTTGACTTTGTGCTATAATATCCCACCGCTTCTTGTACACATTGCTGAAATTTTGGTTGAGGTGAACAGTTAACCATTTTCTTTTTGCTTTTAAGCGCACAAAAAAGTTTGCTACAGTTTAAAGGTTATGATCAAAAATAGGAAAACTTTTTGCCTGATATTTTATATCAATTTGTTAGTTTCACATCATCACTTTTTACATCTGCCTCCAATTTATATAATCAAAACCATCAGCAGATAGATGTGCGTATACCTTTTCTCCTTTTTAAGTAACATTACCATCATTAGTAATAGTTTTACATCTAGATTGTCTAAAGAAAAAACTCATCTTATATAGAAAAGAAAGTTTTTTTGCCATTTCGTGCTTTCTCATCATTCATCATCTTTCTATCATCATAAATATATTTTTTCAGTTTGCTTAACGTCAGAATGAAAGCACTTGCTAAATTATTGATTACTTTAGAAAGACCAGGGAGCAGATTTTTTCACCTCTGGAACCCTTCCACCTTTTGGTCTAATCTAAAAATTATACGTTTTCACTTTCTAGCCTTTGAATCATTTACAAAAATCTGTCATGATTTTTTCCCTGAAAAGAGAAAAGCATTCTGTTTTACAAGTTATTATGGACGTGGACTGGAATATAAAAAATTTAGGTTGGCGACGGCAAGTTTCGTGTCGCCATCTATAACTGTGCGAATGTCTACCTTTCCCTGGCGTCGTCACAGGTCAGATGAGAGAAAGTTACAAAAAACCGAATTCATTTGCTAAATCACCTTGTTCGTCAATCCTTCTTACAAACATCACATCATCACTCCCCGTTGCAAAATAATAGATTATCATCTTACAAGCTCATGATCAAAAAGATCAAAAGTCAAAGGAAAAATGGGACGGAAGCTGAAAGCGCAACATTTTTCTCTGTGGTTGGCTTGTCGGCTCATTTACCACCCACTTCATTCTTTACTCTTTTTTCTAACCATCAATTTTTTTGCTGGAGAAAAAGAGAGTGGATGATGAAATTCCTGGGTTTTCTACCTTTGATGCTGGTAACTTGTATAAATAAATATGAAAAGAGATGTGTGCTGTCTAGATATACCTAGCTGTCTTGGGTGAAATTGTGGTTGTCTGGAATTTGGTGACGGGAGTGGACCAGCCATCAATCTAAAAAGACAACTGTACATTTGATTTAAGGTTGAGAGAGATAATGGAAACAGTTCCAGGAACGCAGATAATATGTCCGGGTTTTGAGATCTTGTCGAGATTTGAAAGTTGGGGTGTTTCAAGATTAGTTGTTGTATTTTTCTGGTTTGTAATTTTTACATGAATTACTTTATGAGCTTTATGACAAAAATTTCTAGTTCGACGTCATTAATTAAAGCAAGTTTGGTGAGGTAAATTTACTCAATAGCAGATACAGAAGATTCGCTGCACTACTGTTCGGAGTGTGTCATGCATTGTATCAGTTAAATGTTAAGGTTTTGTGGATAAAAGTCAGTTCTGAATATTTCTATCCAAATTTTATTTTCCAAACTGACCCAAAACAAAATGCAGTTGGCACTGGTTCCTCTATTGTCCATTCAAACATATAATGTATTTGCACAAAACGATTTCATATACTTTCCCAGATATATTTTGCACAAAAAGCTATTTACAAAGCTGATTAGAAAGCTTCCAAAGTAAAAGGGAGGTCCAAGTCTACTATTAATGATAATCACTAGTGTCCCAATGTCCGAGATAGAGAGATAGATCAAAGTGATCTATATCTCTACACATTTTTTATATTTCTCTCAAGTATTTTTTACTGATCCACTCACGAGCTCATGTGCATTTCTGCTTACGCTTTCATTTTCATCTGTGTCCTTGTCAGCATCACTATTATCATCGGAACCAGAAGCATCAGCACATACACAGCAGCAGTTGCAGCATCTCTTGATTTTTTTACTGCCTTTCACCAACTTTGCCATTTTCCAGGCAAAAAATGCTGCATTTGTGAGTATATATATTGCTTGAAGGGGAAAATCGTAAAAAATTGTCTAGATGACAGATTAATGGGCCATCCAGGAAAAAAAGAAGACGAGAAATTGTCCCACTTTTTACCACTTTGTTAGAAAAGTGATGCCTTTTTGGTAAAACGCACAGATTTGTTGGAAAATATCAATGCAGACATTATTCGATTTTACTATGCTTTTAGGCAGCAACAAAGCCAGGCCAACCAAGTTGAACTAAGAGCATAACGGAATTAACCTGTGGTATTTTATACGATAAAAGGATAAAAATTGGAGGCTACACGAAAGGGACGACAAGTTGACATCTTTGAAGTTTTACTTGGAATACAAAACATTTTCCAGGTTTTTTAATGAAATAACTTCAGAGCTTTCAACATCTAAACAAATTCAGCTAGCCGCGGAACAGGTTTTTATTTGTAAACCTGATAAAAGCATGCATATATTTTGTAGCGTGGTTTGGCTCTGTACATAAGCCCCGACACTTTCACCGCAAACAACCTAGTTTTCTCTTTGTTCTTTAACTTTTCCGGAACGCCGCCAGAGGCCATGTTGTTTATTCCTGGAAAACGTGCAGTTGGTTAGCATATATAGAACTTAGAGCTGCTCTAGTAAACAACTGGCTTAAAGTTTTACGAATAAAAAAGCCTTGTGCTCTTTCGAAAGAAAAGCTGCTTGCTTGGTTGTCAAAGTTTAATACGGAGGCTCATGATATGAAATTTATGTCGTATAATCCGCTTAAAAACCTTGTAAATAATTATAATAATTAATTCCTTGACAATTAAAAAATGAAACTGTAAAAGCTTAGCACCCGGTCTGTTTTTTAATGCGGTTTGCACCACAAATTTAACCTAGATAGACGAGAGACCCAAAAGGTGATTGTCAATTGTAACGTACAAATGTATTAGTTTCAGTAATTGTAGAAAATGTTAGGATTATTACCAAAACCCGTAACCTTTCCCCATTCCTGCTTATTCTACAATTTCACATAGTAACATTCAGCATTACTGACTTACGCAACATGTTATCTTTATCCTGTCCAGGATTACTGACAGAAACGGTTATTGTAATGCCCCATATTATGTCCACATGGATAAAACCTTACTTCTCTGAATTCTATTACCTAATATCCAATAATAATATTTTTGTGCTTTCCTGAAAATCGAAAAACTAATACATAAAATAGACATTTCTTTTGACTGCCACCCACATCCAGAAGCCACAATATGATAACATTTTCTATTTATTGAAGTACCCTTAATATTCTGAGCACGCAAGTTATCCTGGTGTTTTTTGCCAAGGCATGTTTGATTCTAGGAAGAAAATGTGGAAATATGGAAACATCAATATAAGCTGTTACTACTACTGCGGGGGTGGATAAAAAATGAGAACGTGGGTATAATCTACACGTAGTCTGCAAAAGGCATCAAAATGGGATCAACATTTTGACTGATTATTAGCCCATTTGGGAAATAACAACATGCGCGTAGGTAGAGCGAATTCTAAGTATTTTTTTCAATTTTTATAACTGTGTTTTTACAGTTCTGAAAAATATATAAACACATAATAATGTATATTTAGGCAATAAGGTGCTGACATACACTAGTCAACCCGCTGCGCCAGCTTTTTATCACACTGTTGTCATAATGATAATGATGTGCTGATAGACTGAAACGAGATGCAAATGAAATTTTGGAAATGAAGCGTCATTCAAAAGGATAATTATGATCCTCTGTTCTGTATCTAGAATTACTTCCAGATTTTCCGCATTGCAGTTAAAATTTATACCAGCGTAAAATTATTTTTTTAAGTGGATGACATACTCTGAGAAAAAAAATGGTCGTCCTACGGTGAAACCTTATGATCCATTTTAAAATAATTGTTTATTGAGTGCATGGGAAATTTAGAATAAGCACATGGTTTTACAGCGGAACACGTTCCCTGTGTTTAAAATAGAATTTTAATGTCAGCTTATATAAGTTTTTAATGATTGTTTCTCTCAGTAACTAAATTGCTCTGTGTGTTCTGTGATGTGTGATAGCTTTCAAATATCCCCTGGCTGTTTTTACTAGGACACAGCTGGAAGTAATTGTGAACATTGCAGTTTTCAGTTGTGTGTGAAATGGGAAAAAATAAAAATAAATTGCAGTGTTAGCAGCACACTCATCTTGCATAATAATACCATTATGCTAAAAATACACACACGTTACAAAATATGAGCTTGCACACACAGCTCATAAAAAATATTTGGGCGAGTGTACAACGTAGTTGTATAAAGTTGTATTGCATAAAATACGTACGTATACATATACGCGGACACTGACAAAGGGAAAGCCCGCAAGATTATAAAATATTTTTTGGCATATTAAAAAGAAATCCTTAAACATATGGTTTGCATACTGCACCAAAAAAGTTATGCGCGGCTTAGTTTAAGTGCTTTACTACCAGAAGGAAATGTTAAGTAGATACTTTTGGTGACACGCACAAGTATATAGAAAGGAATAACAAACGGTTTAAGTACAATTTAAGGTTTTAGTGTCACCTTTAAAACAAGTCAGGAAATTTAAGTGAAAGATATGCATGGTTGATATATGATTGTGTTATGTGGTTTATGCTCGACACAATAGTATTGCGACGTAAAATTTTCTTGTCGTAATTTATGTCACCCGAATATTGAGGTGTCGTGCAAAATAAATTCAAGTTCATATGTAAGTCTTGTAATTATTGAAGCAGGTGCATTTCAAAATTAAACCAGATGGGAAAACTCAGGGCATGTCAGCCTCAGGTGTACGTAAAGTATTTACATATTTTCGTTTAAAAGTATTTTAAAATAAACCTTGACGTTTTCGGCCACCGAGTTTTTTACTCGTATGGTTTTTTCTCCAGCACAGAAATAAAAAGTTTTAGAAGCATTATATCCCTGAATTTTTTACCTTCCCTGAAGCTTGTTTTAAGCAATATTGTGTTTTTACCTACGCATGCATATGTACCCGATCTATCTGAACAACAAAAAAAGTTGTAATGTTATACTATCGTCAATTCTTCCTTTTATTTCCCATGTTCGTCCTTGCTCAACTCAACTTCACTTTATATTCCTCAACTCTTGGGCACAATAACAAGAAAAGTAATCAACCCAACTGCCTGACTACATTACACTGAATGAAACGACGGCTTTGTATGTGCAGTAATAGTTTTTTCTATTGAGTGAATGAAAAAAGGAAAAAAACGGGAAACTTTTTTTCTTTCTTTCTTTTGTCCTACCGCAGTACCCTATAAATTTCAAAGACATGTATAAAATATCATGTATGTATACAAGTTTCGTGTTTTAGCTTAGCAAAAAAATATTAAGCGTGATGCACAAAACAACATATATACCGGGTAAAAATGGCAGATGAAAAATCATAACAATGACACAAGCTTATTTTCTTTTTTTCCTTGGTCTTCTTCTCTTGTTCATTCTTCAAGCACACAATTTATCTATCTTTCAGTGACTACACCTACTTTCTTTCATTTATTTTTTTCCGAGCTGGATGCACGATGAACTTTACCTTTTTTCCTTATTGGGCCTCTAGTAAATTGTAGGAAAAGAAAGAAAAAAGCTTAAAAAGAAAACAGAAAAAAGGCATTATTCGTCTTTTTCACACGAGACGCAGTAGAGAAGCGGGAAGAATGGGAAAATGGTAAATGCCGCCGTTGTTGTCGATATCTCAGTAGAGGAACGTAGTGACTTGGAAAATAAAGCGGAAGTGTTAGAAAAAAGCAGGCTAGCATATTGTAGTAAGGTTATTCACGTGTGCAGCATAATTCCGGACACAACTCTTCTTTTTATTTGTACATACATACATTTTTCAAACAAAAACAGAAAAAAGGACGTGTAACACGCGATATGTATAAAAAAACTGCAGCAGTATATAAGTTTATACGTATTTACAACATTTTATCACCATTTCCTACAAAAAATGGAGGATTTCGTCGTTGGTGCAATAATGCAGAACTCTGGAATAAATGCTTCCAGTGAAAGCAAAATGAACTGTATAATGGCTTGCTGTACAACTACTTCAACAAAAACTATTCTACTCTTATTCAAGTTACACTTATTGTTACGATCCACTTGTAAACATACAATACTGCCATTAACAACACAAGAGTTTATCTAATTCTTGTGTTGTTTGGCATGCAAATAATACCAACTCAGAAATGTATAGAATATCAGAGAATTTACTACAAAATGAATGCAAGGTAAATACGCAGACTTTTCGATGGCACTTGCTTTCACTCTACATATATATTTATACGCTATTGGTTTGCTCTGTTATTGTTGCTTACGCCAACAATAGTAATAAGAACCAGTGGATAAAATGCAGTTTCATGTTTGATATCAAATAGAGTCTATCCATTTTACTCTTTTGCTAATGCTAAATACATGCAAGCTTTTATAGCAGATATATATATTCATAAAACCATAAACATATTTTCCTTCCCAGAACAGCCTCTAACTTTTAGGATTTAACGCCAAAAAAGAGCAGCACGGGTTAAAATACCTGCAGTTTATGTACATTCTTAAGTTACAATTTTCCATATACCTATACCACTTGTCTTACAATCAGTCACCAACACACACAGCAGTTCCACGCTACGGGATAAAAACAAGTTTTGACTAGAGAACCGTTAACCAGTCTTATAGATAGATATATTAGTATGTCCATTTTACTCTTTAGCAGCAGTAACATCTGCCTTCAAGCTTTCTCTGCGTGTGTGTGTTCTTTAACATTTTCTCTTTTGAGGTTCCAACTCCAGCGCGCTGTTGGCCCTTTTTAAATGCTTCCCAGGATTCCTGTGCGAACGTGATCCCGACATATAAAATTATATATACTTTTACTCTCTCTCAGCACATCTCTCTGGATAAAATGACTAGAAGAGATGCCCATGCATTATGTAATGTAATGTAATGTTCGTTTTCTGTACAGCAAATGCATTTGGGAATCGACAACCTTTTTCCCTCTTCTCCACAAAAGTCGTTTTTTTCTCTTCTGTTGGCGCAACACACACGCTTCACAGTCCAAGCCAGCACGTTAGTAAGAGAGGGTGGTATAAAGTCGATATATAATATGGTGGCATGATCTATGCAATCTGATTACTAAACTTGGATATATACAGATATACTTTTTAAGTGTATCTAGTAGACAATTTGGTATAAGAAATGTATACACTTATTACGTTTCCATGCCCTGTTGTTGTGATTGTGGTGGAACGTGTGCCTGTGCATGTGTTATGCGTCTTGCATAAAATCCCAAGAACCTAAAACTCCTCCACCCTCTCTCCACTTTTTACCTCCAAAAATTTTTATACCAGCCAACTTTACTCTCTGAATGGTGAATGGTGGTAAAGTTACTACTCTGTGTGGGGCTTTTCTGCTACATGCCAGCAGGCAAAATATTGCTGTGTATTATATATAATAGGGTTATTACTACTCTCGTTCTGCACGAAGTTAAAGTTCCTCTTCTTGGTAATATTACTGGCTTGTTCTCAGGAAAAAGGAGCAAGGTGCGGTGAAGAATGCAGAGGAAAAGAGAAAAAAGGGATATTGATGATGAGGATGGCATTGCGATTGCTCCTTTAGAAAGAGAAAGCTATATAGATGTAATGCTGAATGCTCCATGAGGTGATGTTATATATCCCAAAGAGAGAAACTCTGGAGGAAGGAGAGGAAAAGCCAGAAGGAATAGTAATACGGATTGTAATATGACATGGTAGTAAAAAAACTTGCAAGGGAAAACTTGCCTTTTCTCTTACTTTCTTCCCCCTTTTCCTGGTTTTTTTATATATTAGGATGACGGTTTTAAGAGAAAGTCCTTTTTTATGGAGCTCAGCAGTAGGATATTGTGGGATGATATTGAAAATGATACCAGATAACACGACTCTGCTTTCTAGTTTCACAAGCCGGTGAAAGTAAAGACAAGCAGTTAGCATCACTTTGGCCAAATAAAAACTAAGAAATTTTGAATTTTCTTTTTCACTTTGGCTGTTTCTGGGGAGGAAGTGTTAAGTATCATGAAAACAGGACATTATTAAGAAAGAACAACAGCGGCTTTAAAGTTTGCCAACTTTTGTTGTCGTCATGTGAGATGCTGACGTTTGAACCAAATAGTTTGAGACAGTAGAGCGCGCGTGCTTTTACATATTACGTAAAGTTGTACATGAATAAAGAAAAGAATTTTTGATTATATTGTTCTCTAGAAGCAACATAGACTTAATCATAGGGAATGTACAAAAACTTCTTTGGCAAAAGTAGGCAGTGATGATGATCATCATCACGAGAAAGGTATTTCAACAAAAATGTTCACTTTGCAACTTGTTCCGTATATCGTAGTCTACATTGTTTGGTCTTTGGAGAGAGACTGTAAAGTTCTTTCGTTTGTAGTGGTTCGTTCATTTTCAGCAGAAAGTAGAGTTAAGGTTCAGAATCAAGTGAAGACCAGAGCAGGACACTTTCTTTTGTCTTGCTTTGAGTTTCTACTTTGTTGCTTCAGCAGCAAAGTGTAAGTGTAAAGTGGGCTGTATAGTATGAGCTTGTGACAGGCTAACAAACAAAAGAGCCGTCAACAGACTACTAGTGAACTTGACAAGAGAGAATTACACACGGAGAACAGAATAGTGTGTACTTTTTGGTTACTAGACATAATACAACACGCTATTCTACTCCCTAGTGATTGGCAAAAAAGGAGATGATAGTTTTGTTGTTTTTTTAGAAAGAAAGAAGAAAAGGAAACAGAAAAATGTGTGATTGTGTATGATAGTGATCATTGAGAATGTTCACACTTTTTTACACACACATGCAAAAGTACTTCAGTGTTGTACACTTCCGGAGAGAGAGAAAAGGAAAAAAGAAAGTGGCAGAGTAATGTAATAATACATGGTATTAAATAAGCCTATCTCGCTCTTGTCTCTGAGTCTTCGGGTAAGTTGTTACAGGGATATGTACACAGAGAAGGGAATAGTAGACAAGGCGGTGAGAACAAGTTGAACGGTGAAAGGAACAAGACAGTGTTGATCAGAACGATGTTGTTAGAGCAGTAGTAGTGTGGTGATAGTGGCAAGAGTTGTTGGATCTCTTTCTTGGCTCGGGCAAGTGGAAACCCCAGCCAATAAAAACCGGCAGAAGTGAGAAGAGAGTTTTAATGGAAATTGCATTAATAACCAGAAGATTGGGATAAAAGGGGTAAACACTTGGATTGCGTTTGGTGTGTCCTTGTTTATTTGCTGAAAGATTATAGAAAGTGAAAGTTTGAAAAAGAAAGTGAAATGATAATCTTTGGAATGGTTTTCACTATTTTAAATGTTTCGTGCGTTGGCCATTATGTCAATCTAATAGTGTCGTAGGGTTTGATCGGGCCTGCATTTGGTACTTTTGGCGTTTAATTAAAGCAATCTATTTTTCTGCGAATTATTGCTAAACAAGTTCTGAATTAACAGAATCAGATTTGACGTTTGTCTAATTCATTGAATTTGCCCACCATAGCCAATACCAAAGAAATGCCAAATTTTTGTGGACGTGGTGTAGCTGCTAATGATGTCAAAAATCAGAAAACATAGCCAACGTCACCACATATACATTGTTGTGCTTTTCCAAAAATATATGTCTAAACCGGTTTATTACTAGTTCATCTCATTATTAATACAAACTGCTATTTGTTTATAAGTTTGCCACGTTCAGCTGGAGATGAAGTTTTTAGCTGGAAGTGAAAGTCAAAGCGTAAACTCTTGAAGTTTGAAGGTGTCTTGCGCAGCAGACTGTACTTGAACACGTACAAAAATTTACGTAATACGTCTGTTCTAATACCATCATCGAGTCATCATCCCATTTCAAATATTATTTATTATTCATGCGCGCGTGGCTTTAATTCTCAAAGTAAATTAAGCCATGCAGCTGGTGAAAGATATATAAGTGTTTAAACACCTCCCATTCTCCGTCAAAAACTTAATAAATCTGGGGTTTTGGAATAAGTGTGTCTGTTTTTATAATTATATTAGAACGGAAGTGAATAGCTATCCGATGACTTCTATTGTGACAACTGTCCATAAATAAAATATGTGATGGAATTGATACTGCTTTATGATTTAAAAAGTTGTAAAACGTACGGCAAAAGTTAAATATAGGTACAATCACAGCAGTGATCATTCATTACACAAGATAAATCACACAAGGACAAACTCGTAAAAAGCTTCTGGAAGCAAAGACAAAAAACCCCGATGCAGATGTACGGTTTGTCGTAAAATTTGAAAAGAACGTTCAAATCAAAAGACTAGAATAAACTGCAGTAGCAAGTAATTACTTTGGCGTTACACAAGGGAACGTAAAAAAAACTTTCCGCGACACACACAGTGAAATGAGCAATCAACAAACCAATAAAAATTAAAGGACTGAATAATAGATAAACTGTACTGGTTTTTGTCAACTGCTTTCCTACAAGGAAAATATACTGCCTAGTAAATATTTTTTTAGTGGGCAGGTGTGCAATTTACAAGTTTGATTTTTTACGACAAGGTTTTTTCCGTATCTACGTTTTATAGACCCCGATCCATTTCCCATCTAATCAGTTTAAGCACAGCCCACTACACTAATGAAACTCTGGTTTAATCAAACTCAACCGTTAAATTAGGGGAATCCAAGCAAACTATATTTTGGCGTGAAAGAGTGTATGCCCATCATCATTAATAATAATTCGTTTGTGCTGAGCTGAAATCAAAATCACTACTCGGATGAGAAAAAGTTGCTCATCCTCACATATATAAAGAGCGTGGATTGGTTTAGTTTGGCCATTGGCCACTGACCCTTTATACTATACATCCGGAATAGTTCTCTCCTGTCCAAAAATTTTTTGCTTTGAACACAAAGTGCTAAGCTGCTACTGTAGGAATCGATCAAACTCTAATTTTAAAAGGATACCTTTTCGTTGGTTATACAACCCAACAATTTCCCGTTTCTAGTAGAACTTCCTCCTACACACATTGTGTGTTACACAAGCTACATAAATAATAATATGAGAAAGAGACACTAAAGCAAAAAACTGAAACATCTATAATATCTCTGCAGCTTTGAGTATTTGAGTAGTAGCCGCTGCTGCTACTACTACTAAAAGCAGGACAATAAGTATTCATCACACGTTGTTGTGTTATTGTTGTGTAGTCATCCATCCTTGCAACCTTACGTTTTCTCAACCAAAAAGCCAGAGAACCGAAAATCGGGAAATGAAACTAAAATAGTGGCCGCGTTGTTGTGTTGTTATTTCTAGCACTGTGTTGCCTACTTTGCTACACCGCCTTTTGAGTGTATCGTATATTCTCACGACACAGCTTTTCGTTTCATTTCTAAGCTTCGCTGCCCATTTTCCCACTTCCAATCAAAACCAAAAAGAAAAATCCGAAAGTTTTTTTCCACTGTGGGTTTTGTGCTCAGCGTAAAGGATGATGTGTTTACAAAACAGGCAGGAAAGTTATAATGGGAGCGGTAGTAACTATTGGCATTTCGACGACGCTGCATAGCGCACTAGAAAAAAACCTCAGACTAGACTGTTTCCTCGCATTAAAAAGCCATTAAAGCAAATTATTATTGGGAAAATTGTGTGCCATTTTGTCCAGAAATCTGGGGAAATGTGCTAGTGTTTGAGTTTTGTGACACGTCACGCTAAAGACAGCGATAACGATAACAATCGCTTGCTAGTAACATTTTTGTGAACAGCTTTAAAATATTTTGAAATCGGGTTCTACCGCAGTAATAACAATAATAGACACAAGCCAGGACAGTGATAATTATCCTAAAATTTTTATATGCATCCTGACTGTCCATGTTTAAATAATTACCCCAAAAAAAGATAAAATGGACTAATTGCGGAAATGTGTCGCCATAACAGGCTAAACCCAGAGTCTATACACGTTGACATTACCCGATTTTGCAAGTCAGGTGCATACACCAATAAAACTTTATGCACTCTTTTTCTCTTTCCAAAAAATATTGAGGTTGTTATATAGTTCACTTTCTCTAAGCAAAAAAAGTGGATCTGTTATGTAAACCGGCTATAAAAAAAGTAAACGGGTGTTTGAACGGTTATTGGCTTGATTATCATCGATTTGTGTGTGCTCGCGGAAGAGAATAATACTTGAGTATTATCTTTGTCATAAAAAACTATATATTCAAGCTAAAGGGGTAATAAATACTTGGAATGGAAAATGGAAAAAGCTTGAATCAATAAAAAAAACTTGTATATTCGTGAGTTTTTTCCTTCTTCTTCCTCTTCTTCTACTTTTTTGGGGTACTACAATGCACTGCGGACAAAAAAATCCGTGGCTTTCCATCCGTCACACGTGCTGTTGGCTGTTGCTGTATAATGTATTTCCATCTAGTTACTAGACAACCAAGAAAATTTTTTTCTGCTAAAGGAAAACCATAAAATAGAAAAGCTTTGGTGGCTCAGTGTGCGAAAGTGAAGTTTGGTGTAAAGTTACTCTGGATAGCAGAGCAGCAGAAGCACATACTCCTTTGTGGCAATGCTCACTGGTGCATGCTGTCATGTTTGTTTATTTTTAAAAAATCAAAGGCCTGACGTGACTTGACGTGTGAATCGGCCGAAAAAAAAGAAAGTGAAACTTGGAGAAGGGAAAAATGTATCCTTCTAATTCTAAATTACCCACACACTGTATATATTTCCGGACACAGTTTTTTCTTTGATCTTAAATAAAATACATGTTTGGGTGACATACAGCTTCTAAGTAAAGGAGTTATGTACAAAGCAATAAGTTTTGACTTTTTGAGACCAGCAATAAAGCAAAAAAAACTTATTAAAAGCAACAAAAATAACTGGAAAATATGCTCAGAACAAAGAAAAACTTTAGCGCGTGTGTATCGAGTTCAAACCCGTCAAAAAAGAGAAAGTACCACATGACAATTTTTCTTTCCTCTCCAGTTGAGAATTAGCTACCAACAAAGGGAAGTAAAATAAGAAGAAAAATGGTAGCTTATGTATTTATATTTATAAACGAATTTGCATAAGCAAGTGACAAAGTGACAGCAGAAAATGGAATGCGCATTTCGTGAGAACGACTGAGAATCTAGTGTGTACATTCAACTTTGTACAGACTTTTTTCTCTCGTGACAATATATTTTTGTTGCTGGCAAGACAAAGTATGGCAACAGGAAAAAGAACAAAGTTTTAGCCGGTACTATGGTACATAGCAGAGTGTGCATTGCGTAGTGCGATAAATTTTTGTCTGTGCTTTTTTCTATATATAATGGACTGAACAAGCTTTATATATAAGCTTGAGACAATTTTCGGGAAAAAACTAATGTTCTGCAGATAACACGACATTTTACAAAAACTGCGAGAGAAAAAAATGCAATAATGATAATACAACGCTCACATTCCATTATAGCCCAAAACTAGAGAAATAGCTTGGGTGAAGAAAAGAAATTGCTAAAAACGTGGAGTAAAGTGTGCTTGGGGTATAATACCCTATTACAAAATCGTTTATCTTGCCATCGAAAAGGAACGGGAGAAAAACTGTGAAAGGCAATTTATTTAGAAAAAAGGACGACAATGATGATCACCATGATCATCATCGCCAGTAAAAATAAACGCTGTATGCTATATGGTGACTTGCCAAATTACGGTGATCAAATTTAAAAAGGAAAAATGACCGTTTAAAAAGAAACCCTTTTTGGCTCAAGAGTATTTTTTGACAATGAAACGAAAGAAAATAAGCTGGTATTGCAATTTGCAATACATTGTGTCAAATTTGCTACTGTTTAAGTGGACCTGCTTTGATGGCAATTTAGCTTCAGGCTAAAAAGAAAGCTATACACTATGACATACATACGGTTATATACCTTTTATTTTCAAATGAACTATAAAAAACGTCTCAATCTCAATACTACAATATTGTCGTGTCAAGGGAAACGAGAAACATGGTCCGCGCAGTTTTATCGCTTAGCCGCAACATAATCTAAAAACCGCAATGAAAGCAATAGGAACGACCAAACACCAAAGAAAAATCCTGTACAATGGACAAACTCTCAGAGAGAGAAAATGAGTGTACGCCTATTTATATTAAATAGCCAGAGATTAGAAGCAGCCAACTAAGCCTTTTGTATTCCAAACGAGATTGTAGAGCTATACTACACACCAAAACACCTTTATTGCTTGGGGTATTTCTTCTTTGGCTAAAAAGAAAGTGCTACCATAGAAACAACACAAACCCGCACTTTTCATTTATTGTCGTTGTTGCCGTTGTGTAGTCGTCTTTGTTCGTTGTGAAAACGTGGTCTGCTCTTGTATTACCGCAAGCAATCAACGCAAACAAAAAAGTGCAAACTTCTGCAAAGCTCTTTTCTCTTCGTGTGAAATTTTAGCCAATCAATTTTTCTCTTTGGGAAAAACACAGTTGAGACCTATTAGTATATTCATAGTCCAATTTACCCATTTCCTTAATCAGCAACACCTTTTTCTTGCAAAAGACAAGAAAATACCAGAAACGATTTCTCAATTTCAAGCTATTAATCTTGTACAGACCAATACTCCAGTAAAGGCAAGTGCATAATCGCTTGAATCGAAACATTTTGTTTTGACCAAAAAACAAACGTGATCTAATGCTACTTTTTCGATAATCGATATTTGGAACATTTACCAGTGGAATACCAAATCCACAACAAAATAAATCTATATTCATCTGCACTCTTTTTTCTGCTACCAGAAAAGAGTTTAAGGGGTTTATTGAGAAGAAGGCAATAATATTATAGCGGTTTATTCCTCCCAAGTGGATAAAAAAGGAAACGTCAAGCAGTCTACTGCCTTATATATATTCTCAGCTATTGGAATTCAACTAGCTTGCTAGTTAGCCAGGCAGCTCACCCGCTGAGACACCAACAAAATTTGGAAAACCAAATTTCTACCAAAGCCAAAGAGAAACCGATCTAAAGCAAAAGGAAGCGGAAACTCTGGCAGCAAGATACCAAAAACATTGCTTATTAAATAAAAGTATACACTCAAGTTGAAAAAGAAGCTCTTAAGAAAGAAACTTCTAAGCCAATTTATTACTTGGCACAAAAAAAAATAATCTGTCCTTTTTAATAAATAACAAAAACATATAATAATCATCATGATCCTTTTATTGTGGTGGGGTTGGGCTATTTTGGTGGTGGGTGTAGGAGTTCTATTGTTCGACTAATGTGCGGAAATACATTATCCTTCTTCCAAGTGAGAATAAACTCTGTGGGTGGTCCATAAACAATACAAACTCTATTAAATTTATTTGCAAACTTGTTCTAAAGAAAATAATAACAGAATATCTGAAAACTTCCTCTAAGAGCATGGCTGACAGGAAGAAACGAAAGAAGAAGCAGGAAATCCAAAACCGGAAAAATACAAACTTTAAAACAAAGCTAAAAAGTGTTGCCGGTCTAACCAGAAAGCGTTCCAGACCCGGTGGTGGTGGTGATGGTGGTTACGGTGTGGGTTGGAATGCTTCAAATTCTCTAAATTATTTGACTACTTTTACCAGTGGTCAGCCGTTGGTTCCCCCCATCAACCGGTGGAACCATTGGTGGTAAAATCCAACCCCGAACTTTTTCTTCTTCTAATGCACCACCAGCACGCAAAAATAACCATACTGACATTCACTCTTCAGCATCGCCATCTTCTTCTTCATCAAGTTCACCCTTGAATTTTAAAACCCGACGAGATTCTTCCACTCGTTTTATTCCTTCTTCTTCCGCACCCGTAACCACATTCAAAATGACAAGTTTATTAAAAACCAGCGCCAACAAGCTGCAAAGGCAGAAAAGTTGTGGGGGAGTGGGCACAATAGTTCATGGAGGTAGTTTGGGTAGCAACCCATTTCGAGGTCCGTCCACAGATAGTCAGCAAAGTAAGCAGAGTTTACCTTTGCCGGGATGTAGTAACACTAGTGGACAAGGACAACAGCAGCAGCATGGGACGCCACTTTTGACAAGGAAAAATACTAATTCGAATAATAACAATAATCATCATGGTAGTCATCATTCATCCCATTTGCCATACAGGCAGCATAGCCAAGGGGCACAGCACAACTCGGACAGTGGCACCGGGGGAAGCAGGTTTGAGCGCAGGGAGACCTTTAAGTGGAGTGGGGTCACTGTCAGCTTTGATGCGGAGAGTGTGAAAATTGAGAATGAGGTGAATGGGGCGCCGCCTGGGATTAAGAAGATTGGAAAAGAGGTTAATGTTAAAATTATTTTTCTTAATCAATTCATATACAAGCCACAGATGAATCCGGCTAATCTACTGAAATGGGAGCTACGTTTTGTCATAGTTACAATATATTGGCGTGCAAATTTTACAAAAATAGATTCCCATTTTTAAAACTTTATTTTATCAACTTATTCTTCTACGTTAGGAGGCATTAAGCGCGCATTAAAAGCATTGCCATGTTTACCACGCGACAGTTGTGATTGATGAAGGCTGTAAAGCCCTCTAGCAGTTTTTAAGAAGTCTTCGGAGAAAGCTCTTCCAATTGAGTGGTAACTGGATTTAGTTTAAGAGAAAACCGCTTCCTCATGCAATTTACGATTTCCTTCGGGCTGTTTATTACTTGAGCTATATAAATTAGCTCATTAAAAATGTATAATGTATATTGCAAGAACATACATACAATTTTAAGTAATTGGAAGTTTCATGTTAAAGGCGGCATAGATGTTTTTAAGTTTTCTGTATAAAGCGTTGCTATAAATCCTACGGTTTATTAGTGTATGGTATTGAAAGGCTGGGATATTTTTTATGTAACGCATTGCTTTTTGTAGTAGTTGCTACTTTTCCACAAAACTTTTCATCTTTGATATTTTCTTTGGAAGAAGCAAAGTGGGAATGAATGAATGAGCCCAATCAATTGTGTAAATACAGTAGTTCATCCATCATCACAATAACCCCAGCCTCAAGAGAGATCAAATACAGTCTCCGACGACGGCTTACACACACACACTCCCACAACCAGAAAAGCCATAGACCCAAAAATAAATTAGAGAACTGTGTGTAGTGGTAAATTTCAACTAGAAGCGAAAATGCTATGGGAATGTGGTGTGTGTGTAGTATTTGAACAGATAGATTGATATCAGCAATATCTAACTTGTCGACACAAATAATGAACCGCACACACACTAGTAAGCTTGTATACACAGAGGTAAACCCGTTAGCTGAAAGTAAATATTATGCGAAAGGTAAATAAAAAATAGTTGTTGGCGCTGGTCTGGTCGCTTTGGTATTTGTTCATATACAAGAGTGCATATATATCCATGATATATTGACTTTTTGGCTGTGTTGAGTAAAAGCAAGCCAAAATGTGTAGTATGACGATAATGATGACGTCTAGGTTTTCTAGGCTAACCGCATTTGTTTATTAACAACCATTATAAAACTTGCAGTTTAAAAACTTTTGAACTTTGACGTCACTTATTTTTCTGATTTAAAATTGGTACAATAATCTCACTGCAGGTATATTACAAGCCATTACATAGCAGGCATTTTATTTTCAAATGGACGGTGTCTGACAACAAAATAGAAACCCGAAACAACGGAATTAAATGCAAGGCTAAAATATTCACAAAGTTATTAATGGTCACAAAATTACCTACAATTTTTTATACATAGCAACAAAACTATAATAAAAGACAAATTAACAAAGCGGTTGTTTAGTATAAAGCACATACAAACTTTCTCCGTTGGGTTTCCGTTCTTCCGTTCATTATTTTCTGCTGGGCAAAACAATAGTCGTTCATTATCCTGGTGACATTTCCACTTTAATGGTTTAGCTTTTTTGGAGTGCCCGTATAAGCACAATATGTACTTGATTTTGTAAACTGGATGACCTTCAAAGGGCAAAAGGCAAAACAAATTTGTGTATGAGTTGGTTGGTCACTCCTGCTGAAAAACGAATTTTAGATAATGATCACTGTATAGAGCATACATAACAGAGTATGTATTTTCTAGTGCAACTAACTGTGATATGTGTGGTTTTATGGGTTTATGTGGTTTTCCACTGCGCTAAAAATAAAAAAATGTTTGTGGTGTTCAGCATGCATGCAATTTCCTTCCTTTAGGTTATTATATCACTTTTCAGGCTTTTGCATAACTTTCTTTTTAGGTCTGTGGTGCTGAAGTGATAGTAATTTTTGATAAGTGATCGCTAATTTACGGAGTAATTCGCTTTATATTTTAGACAGACTGTTAAACTACTGGTTTGTTTTAGTAGTTTGGTCAGGTTTGAAGATAAATGTAACAACTGTTACGAAAGCGTTTATATAATGCAAATTCTTATGACATGTAAGCAAACACAGCAGGCTGTTTTGTCTGCTCTAGCAACAAAACCTTTGGTGGTACAACACCGACATCCCCGGCTGTTCTCTTTAAGAAACTCGGGCTGGTTGAGCAGTGCAGAGAAAAGTTACAAAACTTTCCTTGAGATAGAGTTGTGTGTCGCTTTGTATCGCTTTTGCTTCAGTGGAGCCAAGCCAAGACCTTTGATGCTGTAGCAGCTGGTGGTATATAAAAAATGCCTGCTGCTGTTTTGGTTCTTTGTGGAACTTTTTGTATTTCTCTTTGTCTAGAAACGTTTTGTATGAAAATGCGACTACAAACGTGTAAAAATAAAACACTGATTTTCCGGAGATTTAGGGTCTCTGAAGTCAGATAAATACAAGTTTTGCTTTAAAAACGCCCACATGTTACTATATCATTCTTGTTTTTATTTATAGCAGATTTTACTCTCTTGTTGATCTATTTCCAAAGCAATATATTTCAAAAATGTTGGCTATGCGTATCTCAGTCTATTGAAATTTTGTTCCCACTTCATTAAACACAAAAGTCATTGTCTTTTGTACAAACTATGCTTTCAAGTTTTTCATACCCTTTGAAAGCGATAATCCTTGAGTTGGAGCAAAGTATAATGAACTCCCATTCCATTTTTGTTATTCTCTGACGTTTTCTAGGTACGCCACATAATCCACAGAAAGCACACTATAGGTTCTGGAATGTACTAAGTAATGACTAAAGATGGAAAATGAGTAGCAAAACTTTCTCTTTCAGTTTGAGTAATCTGACAAATTGTAATATTAACTGGCTCTCTGGCGAATATAAATTGCATGCAATGAAAAACTTTCTTTCTTTGCATACCTACAACCTATTCTTACTGTCTAATATAAAAAGCTTTTTTGTATAATAGATCGGCAAAATATATACGATAATCAAACTGATAACATTATAAAAGCAGTTCATAAATTTCTCTTGTCTATTTCCCTAAAATACTCTGGCATAACCAACATTTCAACTAACTAAGCTAGAAACAATAATGTCGCCTTGTGTTTGTTCGTGGTACTACCACCGATACCATTTTGGTGCAGTTCATTCTGTCTACAAAGTTTGCTTTTATATGTGGGCAAAAATCACTCTGGATATATTTGCTACTATTTTTTCCAGTTAGTGGAAAACTTTTTTTCTGTGAAAAGTTTTTCGGAACAGAACAAAGCATTCTCTCTATTCGGCTTGACGCTTTTGTTAATAAAGGTTAAACACTACATTTTGTCCATGATGATGCATTACTACCTTCAAAGAAACTGTTTGTGAGCTTAGGTTAGAAGAAAGTTTCTTTGCATTTATGTTGCTACTTGCTACCACAACCACTACTACTGGTGCTTTTACTCTAGAACAAAAAGTTTTTATCAGGTGGCTCTCTCATGACTTACATACGTGTTCAAGTACCTACTGTCAAGTAAAAAAAGAAAATTGTCTTTGTCGGATTTGCAACCATATTTCTTGCTGTTGTTGTTCTAATATAAGAAAATCTGACATTGTTGATTGTTAGTGTCATTCAGGAACAATCAGCATGACAGAAATCAACTCTTTCTACAGCTTTCTCTACTTTCATTTTGCTCATATACTTTAAGACAAATAATTTGTACTTGTTTTATCCAAATTTGATTACTTTTCTTGGAGCACCTACTTATTTCCAAGATGGATGTTAGTTTGTCACGTGATTTTACTTGTCATGTAAAAGCAAAAATTAAACCAATTTGTCTCTGCTTTCTTGAGCATCCTCTTGAACAAAAAACCCGTCTCTTTTTTTTATAAAAATGAGAAATTACTTATTGTTAGGCGCAATATATACGACGACCGAGTATCCCTTTTAGTGTCCCATTCACAAAATATTCAATCACCTTTTCCATTTCAATAGGCTTCTGCTCATCTTGACATATTTTCCATTACAATAAGTTTTTATGAAAGGCATTCTCCCTCCTTAGCAAAGACTGTTATGTAAATGTAAATGGGTGATGATAACAAAAGGCATATAATACTTAAGGGAAAAAATACTAGTGACATTTTGAAAGCTTGCTCCATTTTAATCAGAGAACTGAGAACGTGGTACAAAAGCCCAATCTTAAATCAGGGATCAGAGCACAGCCTATACTACAGAATATTGATCCAGTAGTAAAAATACCTATCAAAAACCGTCTTGACATTGTAGCTTCTATATCTGTTGTTATGACATTTTTACTTCCCTTAAAAACACGTTACCAATATATTTTTTAGGAAAAACATGTCACATTTTTTGTTCTCTTGACTGTATTGTATTCTCTGGAAAATACCCGGTATTTCATCACACATTTAAATTTCTTCTTTTTTTCCAAAGCAGCACTAAAAGCTTTGACACATTTTCCGGGCAACTGACAAAAGGAGGAAATGCATGCATAATAAACTAGCCGTGTTTTTTAAGTACCTCGGCTTTTATTTTATTATGGTGATTACCTATTCCACAGCAGAAAGGAATTATTTGCAAAAAAAAATCATATAAGCGTATATACAACCTTCAAATATATTTTACGCCTTGTCACACACACCAGCAAAAAGTAAAGTTGACAGGGGAAAATACCAAAGTGTCATGCAAGTTTTGGGTAGTCCATATTTTTTTCCCCAACAAAACAACAAGACACAAGTCCAGTCCGATATACCATTCCCTGAGGAGACACCTAATCGTGTTTTTTTGGCGTGACAACATCATGTTCGTCTTGTGTGAATGGTGGGGTAGTTTCATTTTAGCTGGGGAAAGTAACGTGTCCTCTTTAGATACGTATTTGGTGCTGCTACCACCACCCAGAAAGAAATATTTCTATGTGACGCATTGACGCATTCTCATTTTCACTTTTTTGACACCAGTGCTGCTGCTGCTGCGCTTCATAGTTGAATGAGTTACAGTTTTTTATGAATTTTTCCTTGGAATACCGTTGTACTGGTTTCCATATACTAGCTATATGGTAAGGCGGCACCGGAATATGCTCTAGTTAAATTATCATAAAGACTTTGACTAAGAATTGTTTATAGTGTTGATATTTTGCTGGCGTGGAACAAATAGTGTGCAATTGTCACGCACAATTCTGTCCAAATTTGGGTAATGTATTTTTTCAGAGAAGACTTCCTCTCTCTCTGCGCTACAGAAATGATACATGGCATCCGCTAAAAATTTATTGTGTGTGTGGATGAAAGGCAGGAAATGAAGGGAACTGTAGAGCACACACACACATACAGGGAAACTGACTATCGGTATATTTTACTAAACTTTATGATTCATGACATAAATTTTGACTTTGGGAAAAGCCATAGATCACCATAAAGTATGGAGCTTTTTATAAGTTTGTAGAAATGGAAGCTAGATGGAGCTCAAAGATTACCTGGAGACTTATAATTTAGCTTGAAATAAATTGGATCTTTCTGGTAAAGTTTAATTAGCCATTTTGGAGTTAAAACTGGATTAGACTAGATATTCAACTAATTAGTATTAAATTTTTATTACCGCAGTTGCACATTTTATTTGCACACGGAACGTTTTTACTTTTAATTGTTCATCTAGACCATGTCTGGCGACTACCTTTACGATCAGCTATGCACGGTTTGCTCCAAAGGAAATTAAAAGGTGTAAAAATGCCTCTAAATCATTCCAATGTCCTTTGAAAAGCAATAATGCGCGCGTGTGTGCTTGTTCGGAACGCAAATTCCTTTCATGCCTTTTCCATGTCTTGAAAAAATGTCGCTCCGGAATTCGACCTAAAAGTAGAAATACATATTGCTGATGAGTACGCATTCATAGCGCACATTTTTTCATTTATACCAGAAGCAGTAATTTTTACTGCTTTTCACGCTTAACTGTTATTATAATCTACGTTTGATGATGTTTTCATTGATTTGTCATACGTCAATGAAGGCACGACACGTGGCAATAAAAACTGTATGGTGTATATGGCAATATAAATACGTTAAGCTGCAAATTTATATATAACATCCTTGAATGGATTTCTGGCCGGTGTTTTTTATGGTAATGACTTCCTCAAATCTGCAGTTATTAATCTACCTGGAGCACCGATTAAGTGCACCTGGGCAACAATCACGGCGGAAAATGAGTGGCATATAAATTATATAAATGTTTATAACAAATTTGGGGGAAAATTATACACATCAGTAAATTATAATGCAAGTAGTTTTGCCGCATAAACGCCAGACGCATTGGCATAGAAAACAAAAATGGTTAATTCTATTAGTCCAACTTTGGCAGTAATTTGTTGGACTAGCATAATAATGAGTTTGTTCGTGTGTAAATCAGAAAAAGTCTATTATGACCTGCTGGTTGTATGTTCCTTGAACTAAATCTGTCGCACACAGAACACACAAGCCTTATAATTTATGTGCGTATAGCTTGACAATCTATAGAAATACAGATGACGTGATGACATTTGGCTAGAGCGTTTTGATTTTTGCTAATGTCAGCAATGCCTTAAGATAAGAATCTTTTTTTCTGGTTCAATCATTTGTTCGTGCAAAGGTAAAGTTTGCAATAAACGGACGTTTTTTATATTCTTCTAAACGAAGATAAACCAAATTATAGGGAAACGTTAAACAAAATGGTGCATGACATATATACCTAAATATTTTCTAGGAAAATCATAATGAACTGTGTACCAAATTCACGGCTAAATTGTAGCTTTCAACTTTTTTCTCCCAATGTAAGGGTTAGTTTGAGGAAGTTCATAATAAAAAGTTGGACCAAGCAGGAAAAGAACTGTGACAGGGTCCATTTTCCAGATGACCAGTAGGCATAAAATAAGCCAATCCAAAACATTTTACGTGGAAAAGGTGGCAGCATAGCATAGTGACAAGCCATTGAATGATGATGACGTTAGTGCGTGCAAACTTTCAAATCAAAATCCTTCCCTTAAAAAACTAAACTCCTGTCAGTAGTCAACTCACCCTTTCAACAGCACACACACAATATCTGTTTTTTGACTGACGTGAAAGGTTCCGGTGTGGAGAAAGTGATTTTGATGAAACCCCGTCTAAACCACACACACGTACATGTATAGGCACACGTGGGGAAAAACACTGAAAGGGAACACCAAGGGGAAAAGTTAATAGACAGCTAGATGAGTACTCATCGGGAGAGTGCATGCATGATGCTCATCATTATCTGTTTTCTGTTGAGCCTTTCACCACCATAAATGTGTTTGTATGTGGTCCTCTTTTAATTTGGCTAAAAACGACGATCCCAAATTGGATCAAAAGGTTGAACGCATCTAATATTTCAGACCAACCTATTCTGTGGTACTACAATTGCTAAAACCCAATTTCAACGGGTACAATTCTAAAATGCTAAGAGATTACGTTATTCCCCCGGGATTTAATTTTAACCCCCTGGGCTAATACCAACTCTACCCGGGCATAAAAATCACTACCTCTAAAAACCGGAATAACAATCTCATTCTGCCAAATAATGACTGTATGTTTTAGCCATGACGTACTTTCTTTCCGCAGGAGTCAGCAGCCGCGTGCTTCAGCAAAATAGATCATTTTCCTCTCATTTTCACACATGATCTCTCTTGTTCGTGCTTCTATTCTCTTAACATCATCTAACCTCAGTATTTTTTCGGTATTTGATTTCCCTTTTCAATTCACTTTACATTTTACCTTGATGGGTTTGATGCTGCTACTGCTGTTCTCCATGTGTAAATATTGTAGTAACCTGTTTTATTTTCTTTTTGTGGTGAGAAATAGTGAGTAGTAAACTTTCACACAGCATCACCACCTCACTCACTCTAAAATGTATAATAAAACGGAAGCTAACAAGCCATTTTACTTAATGGATTCTATTTTTTCTGGCCAAAATAAAAACATTTTTCCCACCACAAAATAAATACCTATTTATTGCTATGTCTAAATTCACTAAAGCATTTTGGATGACCTCTTTGTTCAGTAAATTTTTATACCGCATCACCATTACC
The DNA here is from genome assembly GCA_029691765.1 of Entomobrya proxima. Taxonomy (NCBI): domain Eukaryota; kingdom Metazoa; phylum Arthropoda; class Collembola; order Entomobryomorpha; family Entomobryidae; genus Entomobrya; species Entomobrya proxima. The sequence goes on along the minus strand of CM056168.1, from coordinate 43,436,836 downwards.
AAAATAAAATTTGTGGGATAATCAAGAAATAAAAAATATAAACCGGAAATACCCGGGGAAAGTGTTTCCAAAAGCAAACATAAATAGATATATACACAAGCATTTTTTGGGGGTTTTAAGGGAGTTACTCAAACTCTGCTAAAAATTATTGAGGACAATGCCAGCAATATTGTATGGCAATGCTACAATATCATCCAAAAAATTGGGTGGAGTCACCTACGACCAACACAGCCATGTACAAAAACTCTGAAAAAGGTCAGTAGATGACCCAAATATAAAAGATAGTGAGTAAAATGGTCATGCGAACCCTATCAAAATAAACTATTACAGAGAGTAGTAGCATACACGCTTATACGCAAGTACAAAAACCCACACTATTTTACTCTTAGCCCAGGTGTGGCTCATCCTTTTTTACATGGAGTCAATTCTTGTGTGATTTTTTTGTTTGGCCAGCTCACCTTTTCCTGCACTGAAATATGTACACTACAAACTTATTTGAACAGCGACCCATAACATAATCACCTTGGTCCTTTTCATTCTTAGGAAACCCGAGTGTTTTTATTATGATTCGCCTATCCATTTTTTCAATTATGTAACGTTCTACGTATCACGTTACCAAAAACCCAGAATGAAGCGCCAACCCTGCAAAAAACTTTTTCTCGCACGCGCGCGTCAAACATTTTTTCAAGCTTATTTCGTTTCTTCTTCATTTTCTTTCCTCGTGGCATATCATTTTATCATTAGACGGACATACAAAAATAAGTGCAGCGTCAATAATTTTAACAAAAGGATTGTATAACTGCCATGTACACGCTTGTATAAACTATAATGCTACTCATGTTTGTGTGGAGAAACTTTAGAATTTTTTTTGTTGCGGGTTAAACACAGGAAGTTTGGGTAGCAGCAATCTGAAAAAAATGTACTTGTTAGGAGAAAATTCACCTAAAAAGCAGACACTTGTGCCGTTATGTGAAGATCTTGTTCATGTTCATGACTTGACTGCTGTTGTTATAGTCTAGTGCGGTTGATGAGTTTTAGACTTCCTTTTTCAAGGCTTTTCCCATTCAAACTCTCTTCTTGGAGGAGGATAAAATGAACACTTATTGCAGTAGAAGTAGTCGTGTGTGGAGCACTTCTTCTTCAAGCAGCAGTTCTCTACTCCTCCTTTTTTTGTAATGATGTTGTGTGGATGTTGATGATGATGGTACTGATGATGATGATTACACCAAGTTTTCTCTCTAGTATACTATATGGTAATAGAAGAAAATACTGAGGTCCTTTCTCTCTTTTTTGTGTATGAAATATGTAGCGTAATAGTTTGTAGCATTGTGAAGCATAAAGAAAAAAAGAGAAAGTTTGAAGGAGAAAGTGTTTTTGGGGATGCAAAAAGAAAGGTAGTTTTTGAAAAAGAGACAAGATATGGTCAAGGGTCTAGGAAAAAATAACAAACAACGTATATTCTTATTTATATAGAGGCAATAGCAGCATTCCCTACATTTTTGTTTGAAAAGGGAAAGCGCCATTAAAATAAGGTACAGGAGGAGAGAAATGGGCACTGGTGCATTCTTTGGAGGGTGAAAATAAGGAAAGTGTTGTGAAATTTTTAGGCGGACTGCGTCTTTCTTGCTGCGTAGAGAAGAAATGTTTTGCTTTTATGTTGCTCCTAAAAGAAAAAACTTTCTATTTCTATTGTTGCTTCTATACTGCCACTGCTGCAGTTTGATTCAAAAAGTGTGAAATAATTTTGCTGTGTGGAATAAACTTGATAGCTTGGTCTTTTGTTCGGAGAAATGCCTTCGGGCAACCAAAGAAATCTAAATAGGTTTTTGTACGACATTTCTAGAAAACTTTCCATGGTGAAAGCACAATTTCCTCTGTACATTTTGTATTAGTGGCAGGGTGAGTTTTTTTGTGTGATAAACGACAAAAGGAGAATAATAGTCAATAGTAATGTTCTTCTGATGGTCAGCGGGCTTCTAGGTTTTCAACGCGTTGTTGTTGCTTTTATTGTGTAACACCATGCGCTATTGTTTTTGGGCAGCTAGAAAACCTGATGGTGTTGTAATAAGAGTGACTTGGCCTCTGGCTGTCTTTTGTTGGCCTTGCTGAGAGACAAACAGAGAGAAAAACAATAAAAAATATTGCCTATTGGTGTACAGCACACTAAATTGTAATATTGTTGTTGTTGTTATAGTGTAGTGCTCTGCTTTCACTGATAAATAGAAAGAGAGAATGACGAAATACTAAGCAAGTTATTATGTTGCTTCTGGTGACAATGACAAAATTCTCAGAATACGTTACAAGAGAAGCACTGCAACTGCCCGCCTGTTTTGTCTGGTTTGTGACTAGCAGCAGCAAGTGTACACTATAATAACAATTTTAATAATATTAAAGTATTATGTTTATGGGCATTACATACACTCTCTCTTAGCCGGAGAAAACTTGAGTGACTTTGGCGGCTAATCGCATTAAAAATATTTCTTTAGGCTGAATAAAAGGATAACAAATGAGCTAGCTAAATGACACAAAAAACGCATATAATCCCATTATTACCAACCGAGCTTTTTTGTGGATAAGGAGAAAGTTGGGAAAGAACAAAGCAAATATTTTACTTTTTTACTGGTCTGTGCTTGTGCTTGTGCTTCAAACTGAAATCCCAGTTGTAATAGTGCTAGAAAACATACACACTTGAAATATCCGGACTCGAGAGAAAAAAGAGCATTAAAGCCCAGTTTCAAGAGAAATCGAAACTGGGCTGCTGGAAGTGTATTCAAAAAGCTCTCGAATTTCCATTGCCTTTTATATGCACACATTTACATCAAGTACTAAAAACTGGCTAATAAAACACACAAAAATAATACTCTTCATGGTAAAGTCGCGTCGTCACTACGACTTACTTCCTGTAACATCATTATTCTCTGTGTGTGAAGAGAAAGTGACTTTCACTATAAATGTATGGTATACTGATAACTGATAAATATTTCGGTAGAAAAACTATCATAATGTGTGTAAGAACAATGAGCGGAGAGCCAGTGAGAAAATGACGTTTCCTACCGTTTCATGACTTTTAGTGAGCGTGTCCATTTCCTCTCTCTCGCTCTTGCAATTCCATAGCAATATTATACTTTGCTGTCATATATTAAATAGAAGGCAAAAACCCTGTTAAATGTTACATCACAAACTCATTCCACATTTGCCCGGCTGCAAAGTCAGTCTAGTGAGTTATGTGGCTAAGATTGCATATCAACTAGAATATACAGTGGAATGAACATGATGATGGAAAACCCAAACTATTTAGCACGCTGGAACGAAATTGGGTAATTTTTTGGTTACAGAACTATAACGTACTTAAGTGTACAACTGTTCAACAGTGAAAGTTTTTTAGTGCAAGCCGGGAAAACAAAAAAGGGTTAAACGGAGTGGAAGGGAAACAAAAACACGGCCAAAAATCTATTTATTGCCACTACACTTTACTGGTTTTACACACAAGTAACTTGTTGTTTCTCAACGCTTACTCAACTTTTAGCTTTTTTGAATAGAATGAACATTGAAAGGCAAAGAGAGATGGATTCTGTGGTAGTGGCACTAAAGAGCATGCGGTATTTATAATCAAGTTAAATGCCTTTTGCCTCTATCGTTTGTCTTCTGTCTTCCTAGTTTGCTTTCGCTCTTTCTGTGTCCATCCATCCATCTACCACTTTGGATCCACTTGTGAGTGTCTCTCTCTCTAAAGCTTTCACAGACCAAACTAAAAGTTTTGGATTGGTTTCCAGAGTGAAAGTGGGCTTTCTCCACACAAGAGACAAGAGAGTTGGATGTAAAAGCGAGTGTCACTTGATACCAAAAACGTTTTTTTGTTCCCAGTTAAGGGACAAAAAATACGCACAAAAGATATTTATAGCTAGTGTATATTTTTGAGGGGATTAAAAAGTTAAATTTATTGTTGTGTTTGAAAAAAATCCACTTTTTATTTATGAAGCGGCTCTCATCTTAAAAAGTTTTTGTGACTTTGTGTGTGTTTTACAATAAAACATGACAAGTTTTTTTAGTGATGCGTATACTAAACGGTTGTACAACGGGGACCGTTTTACAAAAATGCTCAAGAAACGTTTCTTCTAGTGTCACATATGCTCTGCTCACTGGAAAAAATGTTACCTGTGTTTCAAAATGCGGCATTGTTCTCTAGAGAAAACAAACAAAGAACAGAACTTTTCCCATTTTTGTCTACTTTTTGTAAAAGAAATACAACAATAATTCATAAAAAACCCGCTCGTGCTTCTGCAATCGTTTAGTAAATTCCCGTGATAGTCTACATTTTACGGTATTTCCGGTTTACCATCATCGCAAATTGTAGTGTTTTTATACAGTCAAGATATACACAGCATGCAATCTTGTGCTAATATCCTGTCACACAATTTTTTAACCGGGTATTTTCTTCTTAAGTATATTGCAACGTGTAAAGTAAATTGTAAGAGCTAAGCAACACTATGAATCAGTGAATAAAAGCAGCTCGTCACTTTTTACCTAGTTGACCTCTGCGTATGCTTTCTCCTTTCTCTATATACACACTACTTTCTCTTCACCCAGTTGTTATAATAGTCTTGGTTTTGGTTTGTGTCTGATCGTCATCATTACTACTACACATCACTCTCTTTTTTGGTGTGTGCCACCTTTTGTGTTTGTAGCTCAGGCATTACAACTTTGGGCTGGCAAGTAGATGGATAGCCAAAAAACGAGGGTTGTACACACGACGGTTACAAAAGAAAGTATTTTACTGGACAGTGTAAATATTACTTCTTACACTTTTTTACAAGCTGTTTTGTTACCCAAACCAAACCAAAACCAGAGCAGACTAGAAACAAGCACACAAATTGTATTGAAATTGTGTGTATGTGAATGTGCCATAATAAAAAAAATCCTGTTTGATTGCTCTACTCGTGCTAAAATCTAGAGCAATGTTGACTTTCTCCTTAAAAGCAATGGAATATTAAACAGCAAAACAGAGAGAATATCAAAAAGGGTGAATGGGTAATCAATGAAAAGCCCGTAAAAATATATGTAAAGCGTTCAATATATATTGACACGGGGCAAACAATCTGTTATGTGAACACATTTTCCTTGAAAATAAGGGAAAAAGAAAACGATAATTTATTTCAGATATCCGGCTAACGTTCTTGTCAAGTTTGGCAAACTGGAAATACGTCTTGATACAAAGTATTTTTATGCCCTTGGTCAAGTGTGCTGTGTGAAATGGTGGCTTTGGTGAAAGTACGGTTTCGTTTCTAGGAGAAAAATTGTAACTTGCTATGAGTTCACTACAACTTGGATAAAAGTTTAGTATGTTCTGCTGTGAAAGAACGAAAAAACTGACGACAACATACAATTGTCTTTGTCTAAATTTAGCAGTTATTAAAGCACAGCTAAGTTTGGTTTCGTAATATGATTACTGTTTCACCTTTCTTTGGGGTGTTAAAAATAGCCAAGGCAAAGTATCCCATTTTCCTCTCAGTAAATTGTGGCGTTGATATGGTGATCAAGTTGATATTCCGGCCGCGAAAATGTTCCTGTTTGATTGTCACCCTCACTTTTGTCCACTTTTCAAGTTGAATTAGTACTGCCACTAAGAAATTGGGTTGATACGAAAGGATGTTGCTTGGTTGTATAGAAGCTGTTGTGTGGATTTTAGGCTAAAACAAAGATAGTTTTTGGTGTGTAGGTACTTCAGCTTCACACAAGACTTGTTTGCTAATTCAGAACTTGTGCTCTGCTCTAAGAAAATACATAGGCCAACTTGTTTGTCTTTCCGAAAGGAGAAAAGAGTGGGTCAGCATAATAACAAGTTTCTTTGGTGATTTTTTTCATTTAAGCCAGCATAAGGTTTTGTGTGGGAAGAAAAACGTGAGTTTTGCTAATTACATAAAATCATCACTGTAAAAAAAACTCTGTTTTGGTTCTGCGCTGTGGTGGTTTTGGTTTTTCTTACCTGGAAAAACGGATTGAAAGAGTGTGTATTTCTCTGCTTTGTGCAACAACAACAAAGTGACTGCGGTGACATATTGGAAAATTGAAATGTCTTTTGGGACTTTTCAGCTTGAAGCTTTGAACCAACCGTAAAATGTTTTGAGCGCTGTGGAAAAACCTGGCAATAAATTCTGTTCCCGGTTTAGACTTCGATGTTTAAAGGAGCATTCTACGTCATTTGTTGTACAGTAAATAGCTTTGATCTTCAAAAAAACAACAAACTACTACTTTAAGGTGGCTTTTTATACTCGCCGCACCACCAAGGTTTTGTTCGGGTGATAAAAATAAAATGTCAAAGGGCTTTTACTACGCCTTTTGGTCCGTTTGATAGATGAAGTCATGATAAGATGGATATAATACGTGTAGAAATTCTTTTACGATTAATATTTGTGGGTTAGGTCAATAATAAATGCAGTTTAATATATTGTTAAAAAGTACAGCATATATATGCTACTACATATGTATGCATATATGTTTAGAAAGTGATTAACGTGCCTGTGTCAGTTTGACTTGTTGGGTGGGGATTTTTCTGGTTTTTAACAACTAATGGGTTTGATCACGAATATTCGGTTGGCTTGTGTTTTAGTATTTTTGCCAGTGACAGAAATTTAGTCTTTGGTGTACTTACCGATTCGTGTTTGGATTAGAGCAGTATGTTGTTGTGCTGTTGTTGGTTATTTTAGTGCCACGCAGGGACAAATTACCCAAAGCATTAATTACACCCAAAAGAAAAACACAGGAAAAAAACTAAACAAAGATGTATGTGTGTGTACAGCTGTACACAAGTTCTAATTGATGATGACGATGATGATGATTTTGTATAGAACAAAAATAAAATTCATTTTGTACCTGAATCTCAATACAAACATGGGCTTTTAAACAGAAACACGCCCAAGTTGAAATATAACAACCGGAGAATCATGTCAAATATGGGCTTTTGTGCATTGTTTGTTCCACATTCCGTGGGGAAAAATTCTGCAGGAAATTGATAGAATTTGCCGGAAAGATATGTATGCGAAAGAGAATGTGACGTGTAAAGCAATACATTTGCGAATAAGTTACATGTTTATATGCACGACCTAATGACACCATGGAAGAATGTGGTTGCACAAGCCTAAAATTTGCCTAATCAGGCCATAAAACTAAAAATAAGGAGTTTGAATTTCCCAAGAATACAAATACGAGCTTACAATTGTCAAGCTAACGCTACCGTAACCCAAAACTTTTGTTCAAGGTTATTTACAGGATTTTCTCATTAAGATGTTGCTCATAATGGGATATCACATTTCCTGAATCTGATTATATATGTGTAAGATAAGGCGATAATCAGAGAGAAGGGGATGATGAAAGCTACTTGGAAAATGAAGTGAACAAAAGAGGAAGAAACTAATTGTAAGTTTTTTAATGATGATGTGCTAAAAAGGGAGATATGAGCACACACCAGAGCCAGCAAGTTTCTTTGAAAATTTTGTCTAAAGAAGGCAGTCAAGCGGAAAAGGTGGAAGTGATGAGTAGTATAATGTACAAGTAGTGAAGTGATGATGAAACAGATTTCTGTTCTTCTTCTTTTTGTGTTTCAACGAACATATTATGCCCTTTGGCAAAATCGCAAAAAAATTGTGTGACTTTTTTTCTTGCGCAAAAAAATCAAGTGGGATATATTTGGCGTGAAGAAAAGTAACTGAGCAATACATTTTTACATCATGTGGCCCATTTGAAATTGATCATTGATCATAACAAGTCGTTTGTATAAACAAGAAAGTCAGGAGTTGACATTTTCTGGACATTTTTATGCATAATAAGCAGAATAACGAGGTGTTTTTCTCATACATAAATACTCTGAGAGAAAGTTGAAAAGAAAGTTTCTCTAGTGACATAAAACACAAATAGAGACAGAGTGTTACTAATATATAAGCTGTTACACAATTTCAATATATTGATAGTTGGCTTCTTGTAGAGTAAAAAAAGTCTTCCAGAAAAAGTAAAATGCTACTACTTGAGACATTGTGTATTTATTTGCCAGTTTTTGGAAAACATGGCTTAGTAGTTTTACTTATTGACTAGACATAACTATGCAGAAAAATGGTTCTGATGGGAACCATATTGCAAAATAAAATGTTCTACAAAATCCAAGTTCCAAGCAGTGTGTGTGTGTCTATGTGTATGTGTCGAGAGTTTCCTGTTGAGTTTGCATCTTTTATGGGATTCACTCTTGTTCTAGTAAACCAGAGTTTGTTAGCAGCTTAGAGACTGAGCACATGCACAAAATAAGTCTCTTCTCTTGTTGTAAAAAAATGTGTAGTAGACAAGTAAAAGGGTAGTCAAGCAAAGTGATATATATTTTGCAAAATCCAATTTTACTACCACACACAGTCTTCTTTAGCATGTTGTAGAGAAATGGCAGAGGAAATGAAGTGAAAAGGGCTCAAATTAAGAATTAAGCTGAACAAAATTATATATGCTGATGTAAGCTCAGCAGAATGAGAGCTTATTGTATAAGCTTGTTTAAACTTAGGAAATACGTCGAGCTAGTTTAAAAACCAATTTGTGTATAAAAATTTTGTCCCAGAGAATTTCCATATTTGACAAACTTTTGTATGGTCAAATATTTGAGTGGCGCATTAAAATTAAATATTTACAATTTTAGTGACTTTTTTAACAACGGGGATATAGAGGACGGAGTAATAACAGAAAAATACATTCTCTGTAGGCTTATGTTTGTCACTTTTTTGCTGAAAATAAAACTATGCCACAAAAATATGTTTAATCGCACCAACGCAATATTGCAAAGAAATGGAGTGAAAAATTAATGAATATTTAACAGATTTGATTTCCCTTCAGAGTTTTTCATTCCAGTTGTATTATAAATACATACATAGAATTCAGGCCAAATAGAAAGCTTGTATAAATCAAAAATGTAAAGCCATGCTACTGCTACTATTTCGCACACAATCCAATATCCGTTGCGTTGTGTAGTTTACAAAATGAGCCTTCTAGAACTAACTTCGAGCCTGGTTTCAATTTTTGATGGAAAGCCATAAAAACCATCTTTTTCATTTTTTGTTTGCCTTTACACCTGGTAAACGGCGTGCTAAAAATTATTCATATTTTGTTTCGCTCAATATTTATCCAGTATTCAATTCAATACCGTATACACTGTACACGTTAAACAAAGTTAAGATTTTTTCACTCCCTGTCTCTCGCGCGCAGTAAGTGAAAGTTTGGCACGGGGGAAGTTTAGAAAGTTGAGCCCTCTCCGACATAAAAGAGAAGAAGACCTGTAGTGTAGTCAATACTAGTTTCTGTGTGTGTTTACAACAAGGTAACAGAGTGAATCCCGTAGAATTTTGTAGTAGTGCAGATGTTTCTCCTTTTTGGTGTATTACAACCCGTCAGATTATTCATTCAGTAGAATATGATTTTTTGTGTGAGTGAAATTACTTGTGAGACAGACAATCTAAAAAACAACAAACACAGCTATATATTCTCGGACAACAGCGTATAGCTCACTAGTAGCTTTTGTGTTTGTTTGTGTGTGTAAAATCTACTACACGTGCAAATAACAAAGCAAATACAAACATAAAAGTTATTACGGGAAATGGAGAAGATGAGCATGTACATAATTAATAGATTTGGATACTACTGTGTAAGCTACACACAGACAACTTGTAAAAGTGAAAGAGTGAAAGTACCGGGAAAACGTATACATAATGATGAGAATGTGTACACGCGTTAGAGCACACTGTAAAACAAACTATTGCATAGAACATTTTTATTAAAAGAGTGATTCTTCTCTGTTGTCCAACTCCATTTCTGCCCAAATATTATATACTCCCTCTTCAGTTGAATAAAACTCGGCGCACTTCACTGGAGTCAAACTCCAACAAAAATTGTACAAAAGGGCTAAAATGTATATAAAAAGGGATTTCAACTTTTTTTACTACTCAAGCATACTAACACTCTAAAAAAGCAGGAGAAACAAAACCAAACATTTACTCTGGACATAGATATACTACACTACACACAAACAAAAATATACAAGATGAGATTTTACTGGAACAAGTAAAACATAACATGGTTTTATATCAGTATTCTTACCATCATCACATGTGCAAAAGTAAGCACAACAGAACAAAGAGAAACAAAAAAAGTGGAGAGAAAAACATATGAACTCTAAAAACACAAACAAAACTCACGCAAAAATTGAATAATAAAGTGAACTCACTCACTGGCTAAAACAGCACGTGAGCACAAAAACAAAAGGCACTAATAAACCATTAATTTGGACAACAAAAAGTTAACAAAATGCGGCATGAAATTAAAAACTACCACACAAGTTGTCGTCATAAACATTTTCCACGAAAAACTTAATGTGATATTACTAAACAAACTTGCAAAATCTCAGCTCAGCATATTATTAAAAAAGTACGCTACAAAGTGGATTGTTTAACTTGGTGCAATTAACTATAATATAATTGACTTCAATAACCAAACATTCATTATTATATTTGTAAACAAATATTGTAAACAATACAATATTGTAATCTAAGCTCCACTTGTTTGACTTTCTCCGATTTTTTAAATAATAACTTATGTCTCAATTTTCCTAACCAAATTTTAGAAGTTGCACAATGTCGCTCTAGATTTTGTTTCTGTGTATAGCAATCTATCTTGTTTTCTTGTTTACTTCTATCAACTAAATAATCCTTTTTCTAAGTATTGTTCTGTTCCTTTGTATAACACAAACACAATAATATACTACTATGTAATAAATCTCTATACTTTAGATGTATGTTATAATAAGCCGTAGTCTTACTATTGTAGGTAGTACTATATACTCTGTATAATAATATTAATAATAATCCAAAACCACTTAGAAAAAAATACCGAAAAAGAGTCACTCTTTTATCTTATACGAAATAAGAAAGGAGATACCTTTCTCTCCATACCTCCGCGTTTTTCATAATATAATCTCTGCTGTTTTAGCAAAGCAGATCATATTCCCGTTGTTTTTCTCCATGACGTAAATTCATTAGCTTAAAAGGTTTTCCAATTTGGTTTATTTCCAAAAGTAGCAAAGCAAAACCAGAGTTTTCTTAGTTTGCTCATCTTTCTATCTATTTCGTATGACAAAGTAGCTAATACGAACTGCACGATTATTTGATCTGTATGTTTATGAAATAGTGCTTTGCCTTATACAAATTCTGAATGAATGAAAGACTAAACAAAAAATAGTCCGCATTGCTTTTCAAATATTTCTCCGAACATTGATTTCTCCTTTTGATAAATAAGTCAAACAAAAAGAATGAAAGTTTTTTAATGAAAAACTAAATGTATACCTGGTTGTAATGTAAAACCTAAAACCTACAAAGTACTATGCTTATACCATTTGAACAAGAGGAAGATGGGGATGATCAAGACGAAGAAAACTTACAAAAATCGAAGCATATTCAAACCCATTCCAAACAGATTGTTAGCTTTGTATTGCGTATTAACCGCAACTTGTAACGGTATCACGTAAACGTAAAAAAGAAAAAACGTAGAATTAGTTTAACCTTTTATCTTTATCCGAAAAAAATATATACTAACAGACAGAACAAAAAAAAAGATATTTTCTGTCTAAATAAACCATGTTTCTTATTATTATTTCCTTTTCTGTACCTTTGTGTTATTTTGTAATATACTTATAATAATATATATGGTAAAGCTACTAAAGTAAATTAAACAAATAAATAAAAAATCCTCAACTTTCACCGCAGCCAACTTTCACCACCGCCTCCTTATAAAATAATGTACTGATCATCAGCACCACCACCACCACCGTACCATATACATCAGCAACTCAGCAAAGCATCATGAATCTGGGCTGCAGCAGTTAGAACTATATCTAATCTTTAATATAAATATATTTTGTATATATATTCTCAACACAAACATAATTTATTATATAAGCCATATATATCTCTACAAACATGTTCAACTCCGCAGCCATGTTTCTGGGAGGGCGACGCTGTTCCTCGCAACTGGATATTCCCACTCTGTACCTGAAGTCGGACGACGAGGACGACGAGGGGGAGTTGGGCTCTAGCTCAACCCGCAGTCGACGGACAAGCTTTGAGAGCAGTCATCATCACCGCATTCGTCACTCGCTACCTTTGGCCAGCTTAACACGCAATTATCCCTCCTCCCACCACCACCATCATCATCATCATCAATCCTCACACGGTTATCATTTACATCCTTATCATACTCATAGGGAACAACGTCAACAAGCACAACAGCAACAACGAAGACCCTCCAATTTGGAGGCAGCTACTCCTTCCACACCCTCCACAGCTCTGGCCATTAGTCCAGAAACACCAGTAACTGCTGTGGCTACCTCTTTATTTGGCGGGGGTGGGGGTGGCGTTCAGTATTTGGTTAGCGCATCCACCCCCACTTCCAACACGGCGAGTTATAATGTGCCAAGTTCAAAAACAAATTACCAACAGCACCAACCCCGTTACGAAAAGCATCATCCCTCCTCGCATAATACAAAACGACATCAGTATGCAAATCGAGCCGCAACCTCGGTCACTTCCGCAACTAGCGCTAAAGCTAGCAAAAAGACTGATAATCGTTTAGCAAGTAGTTTGGGTAGTAGCAGTGGACCCATTAGTAGTATAATGGGTATGGGTCCTGCCTTGGCAGAAACTATTATGGCAGGCACGGTAACAAACACGGCGGCTGCTTTACTTCACAGTAGTGCGGCCCATGTAATAGATATAGAGACTAATGCTACTAGTGCCTGTTCCCCACCCAGAAGGGATAGTAGGGGTGCGAAAGGTGCTAGGGGCTCCAATGCCAGAAAAAGCCAAATGTTTGAGCTGCCCATTTTAAATCCTCTGAGGGAATTTGAAAACCCTGCAAATAAGCCAAAAACTACTGTGGCTAATTGTACCAGTTTACAACAGAGTAGTTTTGAGTCAAGTATTTTAGAGGCGCGTAGAGTGCCCCAGCACCAGCCACCACCGTTGCCTTATCTTGAACAGTTGCATTCGTATAGACGGTCCAGGTATAAAAGTTTTTTTCTAAAAACTTTACAACGTTTCTGCAAAAAAAAAAGTGTTTTTTCAAGCTAAATTTTCTATTTTTCAAGTGATGTAAGCAGTGACTGCGGAAGCTTGGGTAGTGACCACTTTCTTTCCAAAAGGCTCCTTAAGCGGGCCAGCACGATTGGAAAATCCGTTACGGTTAATGTGTCATCCCCTTGTCGCAGTCAACAGCCACCGGTATACAAAAAATATAAAAGTCGATATTAAAGCGCTAATATTAAATATTAGCAATGGTTAATATTTAATGGTACTGAGAATGTATGGTTGGTATATTGCCAAATTAAAAGATTATGCGATACAATTACAATTGCCATTGTGTGTCGTACCGTGTTTCATGTCATGGTTCAATATAATACATGCACTAATGCTTTTTATAGCATTGGTATAATTTATCCAATTTTGGTAACTCAATTATGCGCCTAGACATTTGGATAATTTATCATCATAGCCAGCAGAATGGCTTTTTTTTGGCTGGATGGAATTGTAAAGCTATACTTACAGCTTTATATATTCTGTCGTTTTTGTATAATGACCAGTAATAAAAAAATACAAATGGTGATTTTTTTTGTCAAGTCGTGGGAAATAAATATGCTGAGAAGAGACGAATAAGTCATCAAATACTCATATTATCAGACTGCAACTTTGAATGAACATTAAATCGCATTAGCATAATAGCATTTTGGAAAGCACAACAAAATAGTTGAGAACGCAACAGCTGCAAAGTAGCAAGGAAAATTGGTTGATTGATAGAGTTGCAAAATATCTGCCTTGAAGGAAATGGGCAGAGAGTTTTCTAAATGATTGTATTAAGCAGTAGTTAGTATCTAGTGCAATTTGCAGACAAAATACTTAACTATGGCAGCTAACTACTTGGCCATAAGTCATTGTGAAAACATAATCACTCATCGTTCACGTAGTTCTCCCAAGGTAAAAATTTGTATAGTGCTTTCTCCAAGAAACTACTAAAGAGAAAGCAATGTATATAAATTGGTAGTCATTTCAAAAGGCGGATAGATAGTAACATTTTTTTCAAATAAAAATACTAAATTATTATAGCTTTGTATGTTTAAATGTTGCTTGTAAAAAAGTATTTTGTATTTAAAACAAATTTCAATGAATATTTCTAAATTTTTGGGAATGCCTTTATGTTATAGGTGCTGTCACTGGGAGCAGACGTGTTGCCCGAGTACCGTCTCCAGTCGCCGCGCATTCACAAATGGACCATTCTTCACTACTCGCCCTTTAAAGCGGTCTGGGACTGGTTGATCCTTCTGCTTGTGATGTACACTGCGATTTTCACGCCTTACGTTGCCGCCTTCCTACTCAACGAACCCGACTATCAAACCACCAAGCCAAAAACTTACAGCGAAGATCCCCTTGCAGTTGTCGATTTTTTAGGTGCGACAGCTAAGTACCAATTTATACCAGAGATTGATCTATGTAAAATTTTATTCCCAAAAATGTTTCTAAAAAATTGAATGACATTTTGTTCTGCTTTGCATATTTTTTAAACAGTGGATGTTATGTTCATCGTGGACATTTTGATAAATTTCCGAACCACGTATGTTAACGCTAACGACGAGGTAGTCTCCAACCCGGGCCGAATTGCGGTGCACTACTTTAGAGGCTGGTTTATAATTGACCTTGTAGCCGCCATTCCGTTCGATTTACTGCTATATCTCTTTGGAACCAATACAGATGAGGTATGTGTGGCATACAGGATACAAAGATTGCATTTAAATGACAAACTTATTTCTTTTAAAAAATATCCAAAAAAGTGTTCATCCATCATATTTTTTTTGTCCTTTCCCAAAAGATGCGCTCAAAACACAATACAATATTTTATTTAAGCTTGAACGGATTTATTTCTTCCGCTTGGCTTTTCCCTTTTTTATGTATGATTTACACTCTGAAAAATGTCTTAGGGTACCTGGTAGTGTCGTTTGTCAAAAACTGCTTAAATCTTTCTGATGTTTTAGAGAAAAAATGTGTTTTAGCAAATATTCATTTTCCTATACAAATTCCTTTACAGACCACAACGCTAATAGGACTTTTGAAGACTGCAAGGTTACTTCGCCTTGTCCGAGTGGCCAGGAAAATAGACAGATACTCAGAGTATGGAGCAGCCGTGCTTCTTCTGTTAATGGCAACTTTCACCCTGATAGCTCACTGGTTGGCTTGCATATGGTAGGTGTACATTCCCATTTTAAGAAACAAATCATGAAGCTCAAGAGCATACAAAATATGTTTATAAAGTGATGGAATATTATCCCCATAAAAATGAAAAGGTCAAAAAGAAATTCTTGTTCCAAAACACCAATTTTTCCTCTCTTTTGAATGAATACACAAAAAAGTCTATATGCTGTTGCGTGCAAAAATTCCTTTGTTGTTCAGTATTATGGTTCAAGAAAACAGAACAATTGAAGGGGAAAATGGACGAAGAAGAAGGATTTTTCCCTTGAAAAAACGCATTACATTGTAACTACATGTTGACCTTTTCCAGGTATGCTATTGGCAACGCAGAGCGAACATTTTCCCCAGGAGCCCGTGTGGGATGGCTGGATCATCTTGCAAATGATACGGAACAATATTACGATAGTAATGGTACTAAAGGCTCTGGGCCTACACTTAAGGTACAATTTTATCATTGAAAAACTATTTTCTTAAGAAAAAATGTAGATTTTTCAAGTTAGAATATTTTGTAGAACAGGTATGTACTATTTACTATGTATGAAAATGGAAATGTAATATTTTTTGTGTATTTTTATTACTTCCAGTCGCGATACGTGACAGCCTTATATTTTACATTTAGCAGTCTTACCTCAGTAGGCTTTGGCAATGTTGCCCCGAATACGGACGCAGAGAAAATATTTACTATTTGTGTTATGCTAGTTGGCTGTAAGTGATGTCTATACTAACAAGAGAGTTTAAATATATTTAGTGCAATAAGTATATTTTTAAAATAAATTATTTTCTATTTTTAAAATAGCTTTGATGTACGCCAGTATTTTTGGTAACGTTTCCGCCATCATTCAACGCTTGTATTCCGGTACGGCTAGGTACCACACGCAAATGCTTCGCGTTAAGGAGTTTATCCGCTTTCACCAGATTCCGAATCCGTTACGCCAGCGATTAGAAGAGTACTTCCAGGTATATAAATTGTCTATTAAATGTTTTATGATATATGAGTTGGCACTGAAAAATAATGTCTTTATTTTGTAGCACGCGTGGACATACACAAACGGAATTGATATGAACAGCGTGCTGAAGGGATTTCCGGAATGCTTGCAGGCCGACATTTGTCTCCATTTGAATCGCAATTTGCTCAATGCCTGCACCGCTTTTAATGGCGCTTCACAAGGATGTCTTCGGTAAAAAATAGTCTTTTTAAAAGAAAGAAACGTGGAACGTGTTATTTTACTAAATTTTCTGTAATTGACAACTTGATCGAGATTTCCCACTTGTTTTGCAGAGCTTTATCGATGAAATTCAAAACCACCCATGCCCCACCCGGGGACACTTTAGTACATCGAGGAGACGTGCTAACAGCACTCTACTTTATCTCAAGAGGCTCCATTGAAATCCTCAAGGAAGACATTGTAATGGCAATACTTAGTAAGTGCAATTGACATAAAAAATGGGAAATGCTTTCACTCTGCTTTCTCCTTAGTTCTCTTTTGACTGCAGTAGTAATAATCGTAATAAGTGGTTTAAGTGGAAAAGTTTCTCCTAAAAAATTGTACATTTATGATTTCTTTATAGGCAAAGACGACATATTTGGGGAAAATCCGTGCATTCACCCAACCATTGGCAAGAGTTCGTGTAATGTTCGAGCCTTAACTTACTGTGATCTCCATAAAATCCTCCGTGATGACTTGCTTGACGTGCTGGACATGTACCCCGAGTTTGCTGACACGTTTTCGACCAACTTAGAAATTACGTTCAATCTGAGAGATGTAAGCTTGCAATGCACAGGACTTTCTCTGGGAAAGCTGTTTTGAGATGTTGATTAATTGCATGGTGATAAAAATTTGAATAGGAGGAGCTCTCCGGCGTAGATCCCAGACTAGGTCGCGTTAACAAAGGCGCGTTTGCCTGCTTTGGAGTGAGCCGAAGTGGGTCCATGGAAAGGGACTCGGATCCCAGAGAAAAGGCCTTTAAGCCGCCTAGGGTAAGAAGGAGAAAGCGGAGAAAGCGCAGTGATTCCACGGACCTGAGCTCTGATGACGACTTGGCGAAGGAGACGCTGAAAAGCATTAGTAATGCTATTGAGCTGAATGCGGATATTGGTGGTAAGAAACACTAAATAACCCTTGCTAAAAATTGGAGAGAAAAAACTGAAGATTTGATGTATTTTGACATAGTAACGGAAATAGAAACAGAAAGAAGGAAAATCTCGCGGTCCAGGCGCTCAATTTCACATTCCTATCCGGACGACGACTCGGAGTCGGAAGCTCAAGATCCTCGAGTAGAACAATTGACCAGGTATGAAATTCCCGATTGCAATAAATTACAATTTTCGAAATTGGTGTATTTTATAAAAAAAATTAATTTATCTTCAGACAAATGGAAATCATGGGATCACAAATGCAAACGATAATGAGCATGTTGCGGCAACTCCAAGGGCCCACAACAAACAGCGTAAGCAAATTTACTTTCTCCCGGTGAAAGTTTCACTCTTTCCAGTATTTTTTCTTAAATAAGCTATTACTTTTATCTGTAGACACAAAAGGCACAAAGTAAAAATGTCCAGTCCTCCTCTACCACGGCCATCATGGCCCCCGTACCTGCAACAACCACGGAGGGAAGTCCAGAGCAAAGTAGTACCTGCTCAACCGGGGCAGGCAGTTCCAACCGACCCCAAATGAAGCGCAGTTTCAGCGTTCACCCTGGACCAGGAGATGACAAAGATGCTACCACCACAACAACCACCACCACCAGTTCGCTTCCCAAAGTAGCAAAAACGCCTACCGCTTCTTCATCAGGTTCTGTAGCCGCTGCCGCTGCTGCTACTTCACAGCAAGCACCAACTCTATCTTCTTCTTCCTCCCAACTGAAAACCAGCACCTCGTCGCCACCTCCGATAACCACCGCAGCAACCAATGTAGAATCTGTCCAGGTGGAGTTGACACACGCGCAGAGTGGAGGGGAGGAACAAACCCAGTCCGCCCAATTTGATAGTTTAAATCTGCCCACGAGATCCACCTCACATCCCAGCGAGCTGAGTCGGGTACATACCAAAATCACCTCCCCAAAAACATTAAAATAAAATTGAAAAAAAAAACTTTGGGAAAATGATGGAACCTCTAAGTGTGTTTTTGTGTGTGGGATTATTATTTTCTTTGGGTTGAGTAAGAAGATAAAAAAATAAATATATTACGTGTGTTTTTGTGGAAAAATTGAACACATTTTTAGGGATGGACGGATCAAAGCAGAGAAGACTCAAAGGGAAGTGAGCACGACAGTTGGGATATGCCTGTGGATGCACCCATTGCGCGGTTGGAGTCCTTAGATGAGTTGGTTCAGGTATGAAGCTAATAAAAAAATGCTTGAACTTTCACTTCCGGTGAAAGTTTTAATTGGATTTACTATATTTGTTCGTGTTTTATAATTTTTTGCAGGACGACAACTACTTTCAAACTACAAGTTCGACAGGGCCGGACAAGAAATTGTCAAAAAGTAATTCCAGATCGTCGGACGTTTAGTACTCAACAAATTGTATAGTGCTAAGTATATAAGTGTCCGTTAATTTGGTCAAAAACTAATTTTCTAAGCATGCGTTTTACCTTAACAAATATTGAGTCACAACAACGATAACATATTACAGATATTTCAAATACAATACAACATACTACATTTGCATTTACACAGGAAGCTATATAGACAGAGGCATGATTTTTAGGTCTGAATATTTTCTAAGCTTGTATCGTACACTTTTCTTAAGACTTTAAGGCTTTAGTTGAGATTCCAATGCTTTACTAGGTGTAGGTATAAAACTGATTTGTAAGGGTCAAGTGATGATTTTTTAAGGCTAAAGAATTATTGACCATCGTTTAGCGGCGTTAGCAAAACTACGTGTTTTATTAAAACTTAAACTACACATGAGTAGAACAAGGAACATGGTAAGCTTTACACAGATTATAAAGCAAACTGCATTAAACACTACAACATGACATGACACTAAAAACAAAATTTGTTGTTAAATAAACCATTACACAAAAACTAAAATAAAGAGAAAGCATTATGTAGCTTTTACATAAAACATAAAGGTAAAACAAGACACATCAATTATCATCAAAACTACATAAAAAGGAAAACAGACAAAAAACGAAGGATAAACAATGATTTTTGTATTAATAAACAAATCACGCAGATTTTATCACTAAAAACTTGTACTGTTTAGAAGGATCGTCAACATACAATGAATGATAGTATATATATATACTAGTATGTACAGATATGATAGCTTTATATTATATAGTTTGTAAAAGTAACTTAGGCATAATATAGGGATACTGGGCAAAAGAAACTGAATGAGACATTACTACTGCTATTATTATTATTAGTGTATTATTCAAATAAATGTACATCTTGTATCTTAACGAATATATCCTGACTGCATATTATACAAAAATATATCTATCTATTAATATATCTCCTGACACAGTAACCCTCTGACAGAAACATTATCAATCAAATCCACAATTAAATTTACAAAACGTTACAATTAAAGCGCGCTGAAGCTTATGAACAAGCAAACACATAACATTTTACGTACATGTACCTCTCTAGCTTTTAAGAATAAACTTATTAGCACTTAAGTTAGAAATCAAGTTTAAATATACGCAACTTGATGATGATTTTTTTAGGTAAAGGGAGGATTTTTTAAGGATAATTAATTATTCATCGCAGATCATCGCATGGCGCAAAAATATATAACTTTACAATTAACATTACAACTGCATGAATGCGTGGAACCAATTAAGTTTATTTTTTTGTTCAGTTGGTATGCAAAAGTTTACTAAAAACTTTAACAAGAAATTACTAAGTGCACACACATAACTTGAATGTACTTATCATAAATAATCAAACTACTTAAAAATTATCAATCCGTTGTATAATACGAACGATATAAAAGCCTTTTGGTTTATCTCGGTTAACATTTTTAATTGTCGGTTAAGACTGCTTTTACGTCCAGCTTTCAGGGCAGGGTAACGAAAAACAAGATGAGAATTTTTTTAATTGATTGAATCACTCTCTCGAAACTAAACTATCTAAAAACACACACACATACTAATGGTTAGTTCGTTATTGTATGGGAAGACACAGTGAGTTATTGAAGAAAAAACAAAGTAGTAGAAAATCACATGACGATAATTTATTCGCTCCAGAAAAATACTTTTTTATCCCACAAAACTTATACACTAAAAAATACCTTACTAAACAGTTAAATTTCGTTTTTTTGATTAACTGCGTTTTGTGTAAAAAAAGCTCTCTTTAGCTGGTGCAATCAAAGCGGGATCACAAGTACTCACATACACACACAAAACATTTTTACTGTATAAAATATTCTCTTAAAACCTTTCTAAAAACGAATTTTCAATTATTAAACCAATTAGTTACAATTAAAAAAGCCGTTAAATTGTATATTACGCAAACGCTTTTATTCAAAACAAATATTTTCACCTGACAACTCTAAACAAGTTAATTGTACATTGAACTTAAAAGCCCAAGTCTTTGTTAATTTACCAATTATTTTTCTACAAACTTTTAATTACTTGTCCCATAAAACTCATTACTTTTCCCTAACACCCTATTATATCATTCATTTTACTTATTATCTCAAAAAGAAACATTTTCTCTAAAAAATAAAATAACTGGACTCATCTGTTGTATGCCTTATATAACTAATCTATTGTGAAATCTAATTGAAAAATAATACTGAATGATCAATCACGAACTATTTAAGTACACTAATTAATAATCATTTTTATAGGCTATGTGTAAACCAATTCATTTTGTGTATACTTGTAACACCAACTTTAATTGTAGTTTAAAGTAGTATCCACTGTTACTACTAACAAAAATATAAATCACCAATTATATTTACCAACTCTATTAAATACAATAATCTAATATAATATACTTCTTAATAACGCTATTAAAGTATATTATTGTTTGAAAATTGAAACAATTATTATAACTGATTAACATTTTTTGTTAACAATGTAATAACAATGATTAATTAAAACGCAACTTTTTATTATGTTACATCCACAACGCTCTTGTTCTTTTACTCTAAACTATATCTCAAAACGTGCCCTTATTATCTAGCAAAACGCTAATGATGCATGCAAATATTAGATGGATGAATGCTACTAAAAATGCCATAACAATTAACAATCACACCGTTAAACTACCAAGCATAATTAATAATAAGTGCATCTTGACCAATAGCATTAAACTTTTAACATCCGTAAGAGAAAGTTGTTTGTCATTATACCTTGTACACATCACACCTCTATAATTGATAAAACCGTAAGTGTCCTGCTAAAAGTTTACGTTTAAGGGATGAGCGTAAACACTGGAATAGTCCGATAAATAAGAAATATGAAGGAAAGCTAGTTATGATTATTAGAGTTCACTGTGCAAATGACCAATTGAGTTTGAATAAGTATTTTAGTTGAATGAACCCTTTTCGATTCATAAATGATTTATTAACAAGAAACGACTGTGATTTTCCAGGAATTGTTTAGTTTAAAAAATGAGTTCTGTAGAAATGATAACCACGCTATGACCAGAGGATAGAAATGCTGAAAACGAAAGACATAATCTGGGTTAAAGTTAGAATGCCCGTTTTGCTATCATTTCAGTTTGAAGTTTACTTGCCTTTGCCTTTAGAACAATATTTTACTTGACTTGGACATTGGCTTGTAGATGCATAAGATGAGGTTGAAACTTGCAAGTTGAATTTCTGATATATTTAAAGATTGACCATAGTTCCTAAACAGAAATTCAATTTTGCATGCGCAGAATTGCTTGAGTGAAAACTGGACAAATAAAAGGTGTATAATATCTGGACAAGAAGTAGAAATGCAGAATAGGAAAAAAATCTTTACACTTTCATCTGCGAGTATTCATCAATCTAGTAATCGATTGAATGAATGATTCCTGCTGTAAAGAAAATTGATATGAGATTGCAAATGAAAAGGAGAGATTTCGGGATTTTGTCTAATCGAAATTCTAAATAATGATGCTGGAAAAAGAACGCATTTTATGTGGGAATATGTTGATTCGTTATGTCATTCTTGCAGTTTCAGTTTTGAATTGGAGTCGATTCTCGATTGATGACTACTACACTATTAGCAATTTTTACTTGAAATCCACTTGACATTTGACTGTTTTACAAATTTCTCCGGGCGTCTCTGTTAAGTCTTCAGTATCCTATCCTCATATCATGGTCATTAGCCAACTCATTTAACTTGAATTTTTTAAACTTGCTTCAAACAACATCCTTATTCATTATTTGAGCGAACGACAAAAGCATATTTTAAGTTTTTTAGACAGTTTAGCATTTTTAGACATAGCCATAGTAAACTTTTAAAAAGACATTTCTCGATAATGATAAAACTACATTCTCACTAAGCTACACTACGTATTAAGTAAATCATTTTAATGCTAATTCTAAACCATCAACTTTTAAGACAAGACAACCTCTACCGCCTGAACTATTCATAAAAGGTTAAATAGAACAGAAACTGTTATATAAGTTGTAAAAATATCTAGCATAACGAATTACTATTACGTAAGGCTATATTTATGGATATAAAATATACATTATTTAGTTACCAGTAAAAAACTTATTGTTTGTATACCAACAAATAATTTTAATGATAAAAACAAAAAAGTGATTTTTCTCTCTTATGATTACGCGGTTGGGTTATTAAGGAAAAGACACAAGACACAATATGTTTGCTGGATACTTGTACTTTTTAGAAAGAAGTTGTTTTCTCGAGATATAGGGATAAATATTTAGCCAGCTAAAAAGAAAAGAACGCAGCGTAAAGTATACTTTAAAATTACAACAAACCAGTTAAAAAAGGAACTCAAAACGCATTAAATTATATATTGTTATTACTACTACAACCTATATACATATAAGTGTCTACCTATACTTATCTCTATATATGATTTAGGTTGTTTGTGTCATTTTTAGGAAAAAAAGTACCTTTCACAACATTGCCACACACTTTAGATTTCTTATACTGAGAAAAAATAATAAAATTATTGTTATTTGTTTGAAGATTGGGTGCAAAGTACTTAATTCACATGATTACACATGACGTTAACATACTCAAATAAAACATAAACTTGAGATGCTACACCAACACGATTCACGTAAACTATAAATAACATCTTTTTTATGTTTATTCATTACATTCAACTTTATCTTGAAATCTTGCCACAAAAATTAGCAATCTCAACCCTTTCAGATTCTCTACCTGCTATTGCAAAATTATGGGGTTATCTGAAACTTGGTAAAACTGTAGCTGGAGAATCAACACTTTGTACAATTTGAATAATATACCCAGCATAATTGAGGTCGCTACTCTAGTCCTGATTGCATCTACTTCTATTAATAATCCACTTGTTAAAGGGAAATTTTTCTAACCGGAGTGTTACTAACCTCTCTTTCAACTTCTTATAACGGATTGTAATCATTGAGAGCAAATATTAGAATGATCTAATTTTTTTCTGTATCAACTCGTAAATGAAATTGACCATTGCATTCAGGCTATCATGATCATAATATGCATTGCGAAAAAATATAAATTATTTTCAAGAAAAATATTATTTGTTTTATTATAGAACAGTTTATTCTTCCACGCAACATAAAATTCCAAAGTAGGGTCCTCCCCTATCCGTAATAATTTGCAAGTTCGGTTTGCCAGGCTCCGTGGGAAAGTTAGCGTATCCACCAGAAATGGTATACCCAATTGTAGTGTACGTCTTGCCATCCTCCCTCGTCAGCCATGTCACCGCTGGCACAAAAATCTGTCTGACAGAATCTCTCCCTGCGCGAATCACCTTAAGGGTTGTGGAATCGAAAGCCTCCTTTTCATCAAAGAGCATGTAGCCTTTACCACCAGTTGTGGCATTTTGCACGCTAGTGGGTCCACCTGGAATTCCAAATAGCTGGATATCCCGTGTGGTTTTATGTGTCATTCCGTCATCATTCACAACGCATGCCTTTTCCGCAGGAATATATATTCCGGGTGGGATCGACCCCGTGTTCAAGTATCCCCGACACATGTACAGTGGACCATTGTCTCCTTCCTGGCTGGCAAAGTTGACAAGGTGGGATTCCTGCTCGCTAGTTAAGCTGTCCACGCGATACCATCGATGACGAAAGCAGCCCTGACAGTTGTAGAAAAAGTTGAGCTTGTCCGCATCAATCACAGCCAGTTCCTTAGATCCTGCGCTGCATCCAATCACTAAATCTAGTTTGGGCTTTCCTACGCAGGAGTAGCACGGGTAGTGCATATGACTAAAATAATCATATACATGGCCAGTTGTAACAATGGAATCGATTTTCGATGATATCTTCGATGGGTCTTCGCACGTTGACAGGTCAAGATACTCGTCTCGGTCAAATCTCTGGTGCTCGTGACGAAGGCACAGGGAATGACCAAGCTCATGTATGAAAATAGTTTTTCCGGAACAACCATCCAGAATCCGGGCACGCTGGGGTCCACCTTGGTAACAAGCTGCAGCAGATCCACATATACCACCCGTGAGATTAGACCAAATTTCTATGTTCAGATATGATTCCTCGGTGGTTCGGGGTATGAAGCGTAATTATGCAAGTGTACTTGTGATAGTCGGCCAAAGCAGCATTGACTGTTTGTCCTGAAACTCAAAATTGTCCGATGGTACGTAGGGTACTATTGCACCAGGCCAAAAGTTGGCAGCGTCCGTTCGTTCTGAAAATGAAATGCATGCAGGTTTGGTCATTTGAAAATTTAGCAATGAAAACCTATAACTTATATTGTCATTGTCCTACCAGCAGAAATCTCTTCTTCACAGTCCATGAGATAAGTCCCATCTTTCAAGGGATCAGGCCGTTCAGGGGATGATGTACTACTGTCTTCTGTGCTGCAAATGTGCAAGCCAGTGACTAATATTAATGAAGCTGTTAAACAGGAAATGTAATTGTAAGCCATGTATGTCACGGAGTTCAGAGTGTCATCTACAGAAATTACTGGGCTGATCATCGATCTAGATCTGGAGCAAATTTGGAGTGTTGCGTATATATCATGCTTGCCACTTGACGTAAAACATAAAGATTAATTACAAACGTTGACGGTAATTATATAACTACCGTCAACTATTGAGTTGCGACCTTGATAGTTGTTATAACTTTGCATTGTGTTGATTTAATCAGCAGCGGTAAAATATTCGTCAGCACAGCACAGAGAAATCTTAAATGCTTCTGTCGGTCTAAAATCTCTATACATAACCGTACAAGAATCTAATGAGTATTAAGGTTTTTGGCCGATCTAGCTCTGAGCATTAATGCCATTTCCAAACTTGCTACATAACGTTATCTACTTGACATTGACGTTTGAATGATGATTAAAGTTGGCAATTTAATAACCCAACGGTTGACGTAAAATACAGTTTCATCCGTTGCGTCAGTTTAATTGGCATCATATAAAGCCTGGTTCTAAAAACAAATGCGCTAATATATCCATGACTATCTATATTATAAAACAAATATTTACAATGAATAACAAATATTTTATATGCAATCCCGTCAAGAACAAATATGATATAATGATAAGATTTTTGTCATCACTTTGTATTCTGGGAAAATTGAAAGCACTTCAACTTTATTTCTTTTTTGTATAAAATACGATAGAACATAAACAACAGTTGAGTTAAACTATAATAGTTTCAACGAAAACCAATCAAAAGTATTAATTATTAAGAAGTAATCTTAACCATTTATCCAGCTTGTAGTCCGTTATATTTTTACCTAGTATGAAGTCGGTGGTGGTGGTGGTCTTGGCGGAGGAGGAAAGCCAAATCCAAATCCAGCTGGAGGTGGGGGCGGCATTCCTGCAGGCATAGTCCAGCCTGGAGGCATTGGAGGAAACTGAACAGGAAATGGAGGGGGTGGAGGCATACCCGGGGGTAAGCCCATGTTGGGTGGCATTCCACCCATAACCACCTGAGGTTGTGGAGGTGGTGGTGGTGGAGGAATGGGAGGATGTGGAGCGGATAATGGAGGAGCATCTGTAAAATGAATGAATAGAATACGATTCATTAAACCATTCACAAATAATAACAATTAAGATTGAAACTACGTTGCTTTGGAAATGAAAATCAAACCTGCAAAAAGCTGATTGGGTCTGTCTGTCTGCGTCAGTGGATTTTGAGCAGCCAGTAACCTCTCTGCCGCGGAACCATGGCGCTCCCCCTTGGAATCCTTTTTAAAGGCGTAACTCACGGAAATGGGTCTATTGCAAAGATACTGTCCATTCATGGCATCAATTGAAGCATCGGAAGCTTCAAAACTGGCATAGTTTATAAAAGCAAAGCCCTTAGAATTCCCACTTTCTGGATCTCTCATAATCTGTAATAAAATAAAGAAACATCATCAATTTTACAATTTTACCTATCAATCCATTAACCACCATCTACTTAAACAGTTTACTAAGTACCTTTGGCGTCTGCAGAATCACTCCAAACGCTGAGAACGTGTCGTACAACAGCTTTTCGTCCACTTCCGGGTCCAGATTCCCAATAAACACGTTTGCCCCCACGTCCAAGTTCTTGGTATGTGCTGAAGCTTTATTCACCCTAATCGGCTTGCCGTACAACTGTACAAAAAATCAAGTCAACTTAGCATTTAACTTAATCATTAAACCTTAATCAAAACCTAAGAATCAATCAGATAATAACCACTTTACCTTAATCATATTCATTATTCTAATCGCATAATCTGCATCCTCCTCGCTGATAAACTCCACAAAGCCGTATCCCTGATGATTTAGGGACACTCTGTCTCTTGGCATGTGTACATTTACTGCAAAAATCACCAAATAAATCCCAGAAATTACAATTAACTCCAAAATCATCATTCCAAGGTCCAATCACACATGACACATATAAATCCCGGGTCTTACCCACAGGTCCTGCCTGAACAAACAACTCCCACAGTAAACTCTCGGACACCTTCTCATCCAATCCGCCCACGTAGATTGTAGCATCTACAAGTTACCAAAAAACGCCCAGTTAACCACCAATCAATCATCAATCATTATCAAATCAATCACAACTAAAATCTCCAACAATCAAGTTCTTACCTTGGTTCCTCTCCTGGAT
Source organism: Entomobrya proxima (assembly GCA_029691765.1). Classification (NCBI taxonomy): domain Eukaryota; kingdom Metazoa; phylum Arthropoda; class Collembola; order Entomobryomorpha; family Entomobryidae; genus Entomobrya; species Entomobrya proxima. The sequence goes on along the minus strand of CM056168.1, from coordinate 43,409,330 downwards.
AACATTTTGGCCTGACGCCATTTTATTCCAGCGACGAAAAGCCTTTCAAATCAATCACTTTATCCTCAAAACACTTTATTCATCGGCCACCCCACCGTTAAGAATTAAATCACAAAATCAATCAGTTAATTATAAAAACGTCAGCAGTGTTCTAATGCCGGCCTGCTGAGAACACAAGTAAACAAGATTGAGTTTTTCAAGCAGACAAGTTCCCAGGCTGTCGCGTAATGCCCCTAAAGGTAAATCGCTTTAAAGGGGAATCGGGAATCGGAACAAAGACTTCTAGCTTGGCTTTGTATTCCGGATTCCGGATCTCTGAGTGATTGATGGATTGGTTGAACTGATTGCGTGATTTTGTGATTAATTTGTGCCTTTTTTGTCAATTATTCATAGGAAATACATGCACATTAACCTTTTATTATCATAAATCATCGTTTATTATCAATAAATTGTTAACATGACCGAAGCTGGACCACAAAATCTACTAACTGATTTATAACGTTCATAAAACACTCCTGGACTATGGAAGACAATTTGAATCCACAAACTTTATTTTTTCATCTCCCGATTTAACTTAGCAATACGATCCTCCATGTTTTGAATACGGGCACTGATGTCGGTTTCAAAGGCAGCTTGACAAACACGATTCACCTCAACAAGATTCTTCACCTCATCATATTCCTGCTTAATAGAGTTGAGTTCCGCCGTCCTTTGTTGACCTTGAGATTTCTTCTGTCCATATTTATAAACGAATGGCGGAAGACGTCCAAGGCTGTCCAGGTAGTAATATGTCGCAAGAACCCCCAACCCAGCGCCAGTCATGTTTAAAGCTGTAATTTTTTATACACAGAAACAGTTCTAAAAGGGTTTGGGTTTGAGAACTCGTAAATCTTTTTTGCTAATTTGGTCAATTTTGGGAGGTTCTTTTAACTTACCGACAGGAAGGAACTTCTTAAAACCACTCATTTTCATGTATTTTCTGGACTGTCTAGTTAAAGTCAACCTTTACTTCCCCTATGTTCTAATGAAGATAGTTGACATCCGTCGTTAGTATAGTAAGATTACTGTATCAAGGACAATAACTGCAAAATTTACTTTAAAATGTAATTTTGGCAGAAACGACACCCGTTTACTATACTAAAATTTCTTCGATCAACGTGGCTAAATGCAGCAATCCTTTTGAATGCTTATTCTGAGATACCCTGTCATTTGTAATTGTTTCACACTTACTTTAAACTTGCTGCCAAAAGTTTAATGGTCTCGTTAAAATACTGAAAGTGGTCTGGCTCTGGTTAATAAAAAGCAACTTTTTTTCTGAACTCTAAACAATTATGAGAAATTGATTGATTCTATTGCATCAGCTAGTAGGTCGATTGTTTAGGAATGAAATGTGACAATCCGAATGTAACCCTGTTTTATGAAATACCTACATCTGTCGTCAGTTCAGAATAGGGGTATTGTGAGATCAATTAAAGAACAACCAGGTAATCAGCACCAGGCAAAGTCCAACTTAATTTCTTTGAAACATGTCATAAAACAATGGACAATGAAGCATGATTAATTTGTCAATATTTGAATCAGTAAGTTTGAAAGCATTGTTCGGATGCACACTGTGCGGCCGTCCACGTCTATCTGTGACCACGGAACCATTATTACCCACATTGCCATGACGATGACACCCAGATGCTACGAGATTACGCATAATATAATGGTTCATGAGATGCTGCACACGTTATGCATGATCCATGAGCAGGAACGGTTTGACCGGGATGAGTTCATGGACTACACCGGATGTCCTGCAGACAAGATTCGAAAAATTGACCCAGAACAAACCAATTTTGTATGACTATCTCTCTCAGAATTACTACTAGTGTGCTAAAAATACATGCTTTGGAAGTCCAAAGGACCCCAATGTGGTTCATTGTGGGAGTGGAGGTAACAAGGAAGGGTTCTGGGTTTTAGATGTCGACAAACTCAACCACAATCACATTTATAACTGAGACTTTTATCTGAAACGCGTATTGCAACATGAAAAAATCATAAAAGCTCTAAAATGATTTTGGTTATTAGGTTGTCAAAGTCATCGCTGGTACAATTTGCAAAACCTGACATATGGGGGCAGTCGATTTACGGTATTACCTTGTCAAGTTGGACAGGGACAATGAATGTGTGGATCTCTTCTGCTAATTGGTGGCAATTGGGAGAAAAAACCTTAATGATAAAATCTATAATATGGCTTTTTGTACATAGTAATGAGGACGGTACTAATAACTTAACTTAAAGACTTATCTTCGATAGGCTTATCGTACCACAGAATCAGTGGTGTTTTTATAGATCCGGAGAAATTGATTCAGTTTCTGGCATATGAATTTTATGTTCTGGCTCATCGAAAAAATTCATAGAGCATAATCTTTAAAATAAAGTACAAAGACTGATTAAAAAGCTGTGTTTTCAAGATTTAATATTTTCAGTAGCAAGCTATGTATTAATTTGAGGTGAATTTTGAGGTAGATCACCTCTCATCTCATGCATTTTTCCTATACAATGCATTATGAAGTAGAAGTAGAACAAAGGCCGTCCTTCGTCCTTCTTTCAGCTTGAATGAGTCACCTATAAATTCTGAATTGTGCTGTGTATCATGATGACGTGTTGAACATAAGGAGGATACCTGTACAATAGCGCGTGTTAAAAATCATCTACAGAACAGGGCTATCTTTTAGAGAAAGTTGTTCCTAAACTTATCTACAAGCTTATCATTGACTATTGACTGATAACCCATTCTCAGAGGTCTGAGGTGGATAACAAGTTGGAGGAGACGGAGGAGCATGCAAAAATGTATTAATTGATCATCTGTGGAGGTGACCACCCATCTGCCTTGTGTGTAGAGTCAACTGTGAACAGCTGTACATGCATTCGGTCTGTGCTGAGCTGACGAACCAGTGGAGAGTGCTGGCTTTAGGTGCTATATTGTTTTCGTGGACAATTTTGAGGGGATTTTTGAGGTGGATTCGGGAGTAAAAAAGAGGTGGACAATTTGGAAACTTTTAAGGGAGGTGACTAGGTGCTGTTTGTTTGCTGAGGAGGGGGAAAGGTTAAGGTAGTTGAAAAAAGAGGAGATATTTTGAGGTGACCAAGAGGAGGTGACGAGTGACGACATGGAGGAGTACGAAAGCATTATCTTGGTGCAGCCAGAGGTTTTTGTGTATAAGATTCCACCCAGGACGACAAATAGGGGTTACAGGTGAGTTTGGTTAAAGTTGAGGGGATGGAGGGGATAATTGGAGGGTTTGGAGTGGAAAATTGAAGGGATTTTAATAATTGTTTTATAATTGCAGGGCGAATGAGTGGAACCTTGAAAATCCGGACTGGACGGGCAGGCTCCGTTTGGTGCAGAAGGGAAACAAGTGTGTGATCAAGCTGGAGGATAAAATGTCGGGGGCGTTATTTGCCCAAGCACCCATTGAGGAGTATCCTGGAGTGGCCATTGAGCCAGTGTCGGACAGCTCGCGCTATTTTGTGCTGAGGATACATGATGATGCAGGTTAGTAATGGTTTTTGTGTTGAAGATGTAAAATTTGAAGGATTTGATTTGATTGATTGATTGAGTGGTTTTTAATTAATTGTTGGTTTAAACAGCAAATAGGAGTGCTTTCATCGGTTGCGGTTTTGCGGACAGAAGCCAAGCCTTTGACTTGCAGGTCTCCTTGCAGGATCACTTCAAGCGGGTGAAAAAGGAGCAGGAAATTGCGGATGAAAAGGATGCTCCCAAGCCAGCTCTAGATCTGGGTTTTAAGGAGGGCGAGACAATAAAAATTAATATGAAGATCACTGTAAGCTCATTAAACCATTTTTTTTCTTAAGGTGGAAGGTGGGTTAATAGATTGTGTAATTATTTAAAACTTTTCGTTCTTTATGTGTTAAGAAACGGGATGGATCGGAAGGTTCAAGTCGAGCAAAACCTAAAAGTACTTCGGGAGGGATTCTACCCCCACCTCCGGGAGGTAACAAGTTGCCACCCCCTCCAGGAGGTTTGGGTGTGTCTAGGGAAGCTACTCCAACCAGTTCTCCCACTCACGCTCCTAAACCAGCAGGGGATTCAAATCCTAATCCTCCCAGTTCGAGCAACTCGGGATGGGTTCAGTTCTAATAAAAAAAAACCGTTATCACTTCTGCTAAATCTTATCAACTCATCAATAATTATTATTGCAAAGGATAATTACTTCTCTGATAAAGCTGCTGTGTAGAGGAAGAAGAGGAAAAGAGTATAATAATCTCTTATCTTTATCTACCAGATTGCCCAGCTGCATAAGAAAAACTAATAATAATTCCATTTTCGTTAACTAATTACATTCATCAATTTTTCTTTAACTACCTGTTTCCAAAAAGTAGACTTTTTTTCTAAAAGCATTTCTTGACGTTATGAAGAAAGTGCGAATTACGTTAATTGTTCCAAAGTAATATTGTGTTTTCTTACTTTCAGTTTTTCTAACTGATTAACTGTATGTTTCATACTGATTTTTCTATAATTTCGCAGTTGTTTTTTGTAAATACGTGTACTATCTATTATAGAATACGTTGATTTTGATGTTTTTATGCAAGTTAAATCCCTGTTGCTGTACTGTTTTCACAGGGCGTGTACTTAAATTTACAATTAATTATAATTATTGTTTTTGTGGACTGATTTGTTCTTCTCATCTCATTACCACCAAACAAGCAAGCTAATATAAAGCTGTGTAAGAAATATAAGTCAATATTTTGCTGACAGTTAAGTTTATAGTTAAGTATTGTTAAAGACTTTTTTGTTTGTTAAGTTGTTTCGGATTTTTTTTGTTAGTCTGATTATTTGTTAAGTGCAGTTTACATCAAAATTGCGGTGCTGATAAGCAACTGTGTATAAAGCGATAAGAAGGAAATGTAGCCCAAAGAAGAGTAATTCGTTAATTGCTTGTTTAGCAATTAGTAAAAGGTCAGAGGGTTACAAAAGCACATTACACACCTGCTGAAGACATTCCAATAAAAGAAAACTAGGTAATTATCTAATTTTTTTGTGGTTTTGTAGACTAAAAAATATAAAATGTACTGCTGGATCAACAAAAAAGATATATTATATCCATTCAATTCTATCAACAAAATTGTAAATCTAATTAGCCTTAAGATTCTCAGTGATCAAATTTAGAAATCTAGAGAAACGACAAACACAACATAATAAATAGATTTAGAGTGAAGAAAGTCGACCTACAAAAAATTCGGATGATCGCAAAGAAATCAACAAAAAATGTGGAAAGATTTTTGGATGAAGGCAGGTAGAAAAGGGTTTTTAGCAATACTTTTAGCAAATAATTATAAAGATATAAATGATGATAATATTTAGTGTGTAAACTATATATCCAATCATCAACAACAAAATAATAACTATAAAATATGAGATGTGATCCTATGAAAAAATGAAATAAAAGTTGCCCATTATTGAAAATGAAAGAACAAGTTTATGTATTTCCGACTGAACATTTAATCGTCAGTCAAAGAACTTTTCTTCACTTTTTATTATGTCAGTCTGACTTTGACAAGTATAATTTTTTCTTCCTTTTTTGTTCACAATATATTTTAAAGTAGTATAATAATTATACACTTAAACTGTATATTATTTATCCTTCTTTCATAGTTAATTGTAGTACGACACAGACACATTATAACAATTATAAAGTTTCTTGTTGGTTTAAAACACATTTTTTATACTGTCCTTATGTAGAAGTGTATGGCTCATAATAATTACGATAGAAAGGGACAATAATCCTATTAGGATCTTTGCGGGTTTTGTAGTTCTGTTTCAAAATGCAAAATAAGCTACTACCGTTAACATTACCGTTTTTACCACAAAAAACTCAAAAAATTCACTTTTTTAGGCAGTTTTTTCTTTCCTTCTTAACTTTGCAACTGTATTGCAACAAATCACAACAACAATTTACTTTTTTAGAATTTATATAACAAGTATAGAGTTTTTCTACGATATACAATAATTTTGTAGATAAAAAAATTATTGTATAAAGAACAACTGACATTTCATTTTATTTTCCTTGTTAAAAACTGACTAGACTTATCCTTTTTTTTAAATAGTTCTTATTTTATCATCGCGAGAACAAAATATATAACTTGCAGAGATAAGAAAAACCGGGTAAAGTAGTTCTTCTTCATTCTTCTTCGTAGTAAACTAAATTAACAAAACTAAAATTATTCTAAGAACTATCTATATATTTTGACAAATAGAAACTAAGACGTAGTTTATCAGTCAAAATTATAAAACGAAACGATGATGAACAAAAACGGAAACGTTCTAAACGTGTGCTTTTCTAAAAGTTTATCTATAATTAGTTCTGGGACGTGTGTGTTTTTGTGTTGTGTAGTAGCAGACGTAAATGTTTTTTTACAGAAAATGTACAAACTTATGACTGTTCTGACTATAGATTTTTTAAGTAAAAAGTTTGTTCAAAATAAGACAGCAATTATTTTAGAATTGAATTTTTTTCTGCTCTCTCTATACGTAAAATATATAGTCTATGTAAATTTTTTACCAATCTGTATAATTTTTTGGGTTTTTGATCATTTCTACTAATGGACAGGATGACAATTTTGTAGAACTTTTAAAGATAATTTTTTATAGAATATTTTTTCCTGATTGATTTGCTAATGAGTAGATTACTTTTAGAATTTTAACCATTTTCTTGTTGGGGTCGTTAACACAAAAAACATCTCTGGGTTTTGTCTGTTCGTTTATGAACACGTTTTTAAGTATATGTACCAGAGTGCAAGAGAGAGAGAGAGATTTAAGAAGAAGCTTTAAAAATGTTTTTAAAACAAAAAACCAAAGTTTCTTTTTCCGAAACCGGAAGTTGCTGTTTTAAAGTTTGAGATTCTTTTTTTAGGGTAGTCTCTTGGCACGCAGAGCTCTAGCGCTAATGCCCAACTTGAGAGAGCGCATGGCCAACGCACGACTAAAGTGACGGGGTGGAGTTCGAGTCAAGTCTTGGTTTTCTTGCTCGTCCAAATTGTTTAGCATCATTAGTAACACGCCGAGTACGAGTAAGACGATAATTATCAGGGTGACTACGTGAAGTCCCGTGCCGGATAGAAGGCTCTCAAGCTCGCGTAATGCTAGCTGAGCGGCTGTGTGATCCGGTCTCAGTTCCAGAGTGTGCTGGGGTCAAACAAGAAAACAATATTCAAGATAAGGAACTTGTCTTCAAGTCTGCTAAACCGGAAGTGAAGTGTGGGTTTTACCTTAAAATGCAGAACAGCTTCTTGGTGGTGTCCATAAGCTTTGAGTATCTCCCCCAAAGTAAAATGCTGCTGCCAAGCGTTTCGATCCGGAGCTTGGAGTTCCAACGAGCGGCGAGCTAAAAACAGGGCATCGTCCAAGTATTGGAGTGTCAACAGTAAGCGGGCCAAGTTATGCAAAACCTGTAGACCAAAAAAACAGGGAAACCAATGAAATACTTTTCATTAAAGAAGCTAAAGAATACTTTAAGGATTCTGCTTCAAACCTCCGGATTGTTCGGAGCCACTGCCAGCGCTCGTCGAAAGCACTCAATAGCCCTTAAAGTATGACCTTTGATCCTCCAAAAGTTGCCAATTTGGTTATAAAGTTGAACGGAGCTCGGTTTCTGGAACAGCAACAAGAAATTAAAGTCAAGGGATCGTTTCCCAACTTCCGGTCTTTTTTATCTTCACAAAGTGCTCACCTCTTTTTTCGCTTTTCTCAACTTCCTCTCCAACGTGGCCAAGTCAATGGTATCCTTCTTACTCCCCTTTTTCCGAAACACCATGGCCACACTAGGCTCCGGAATGTGAGGATGATTATGCCGATTGGCCACCCCGATTAGCTGATCATAGTACGTGAAATTTGCTGGTCTGCCACAGTCCAGCACTTCAGGACTGTCATCATCCAGCACTCCAGCAGATGCAGCCCGTGACATGCTTTCAAAGGCGGAGCTGTCCGAGGATGACATTAGCATTGAGTGCGTGCCACTGGCCCCTCCCCCCGCAATGGTGCACCCTTTGCAATAAGTCTCCTCCCCGTTTTTTATCCATGACCCGGAGTTAATCACGGTGGTGGCGAGGATCTGAAGCACAAGCTCTACCTCCTCCTCACTATTAGTTGAGATCAGGGTGGATGTAGAACCCGGTCTGGCTAACCGGGAGTACGGTAAGGAGTCGTTCATGGTGTCACTGGACACGTGAGATAAACGACTACTGGGATAAGTTAAGCCACCGGAAGCTGAACCTGCCAAACTGGGACCACTAGCTGCTGCTCCCGACGACAGAGATCCGGAAGGGCTTTGTCCAAAGTTACCTTTAAATAAAAATTTTACCAAAACTTTAAGCATTCTATTCCTTAAACCATCTAGATAATAAATCTTGAACAATTGACATACTTGATATGGACATTGTTGGTGTGGGATCCGGAACAATAGTATTGTGTCCATTGCCATCCTCCACCAGTCTCCAGTGTGGGGATGATCTGGTGTTGGTGTCCAAAATGTGAAGGGATAAGACATAGAGGGTCAGAAAGTAGGAGTAGGCTGACCAGCCAAAACAGTCGTGCCCGTGGGAAGGCATGATGCGCTAAACCATTAGAGCATTAAACCAGGCAACTTCTCTGCAAATCATTCAATTAAACAATCAGAATTACAAATCAATTAACAAAAAAATGTCACGAAATTTGTCCCTTTACAAATTTGCACTCACCTTTCACCTTTTTAGAATCTTGTCAACTTTTAAGCTTAAAGTTTCCAAACTTTCACAAACTTGCAATCAATTTTTATGTTAAAATCACACTTAACTGGAGCAATAGTGCATTTTCCAGCGCACACACAGAATTAAAAGCGAAAGCCCTCTTGACTTTTTAACGTGACCTTATACACATACTCTGCCATTAAAACACTTTAGCACACAACCTATTAAATCATTCAATTCGTATCTATCTTATCCATACAAATTTGTTATGCACACTTACAAATTTGCTTAAAAACAAATTTGTATTTATATCGCTGCTTTATATATCAAGTTGATTTACAAATTTCACGTTTAAAACATCGTCTTTTGTGCAAGTTTGTATATATAGAAAACTAAAACATGTTGAAACTATTATCAATTTTTTAGTATATAAAAAAATATTACTATTTGGTATACGGATACTACTATGATACGAGTGGCATGCATTTACTCACACACACACATATTTTTTGTGCATATTGTGTAATATGCAGTTAGAGGAATGTACTTTATAGGTTAGTATATAAAAGTGTTTTAACTATTTATAGGGTTCTAATACCTATAAAAGTATATGAGAATATATGTATGTCTTATAGCGCGCATGTTCGTAGATACGATATCGTTTATAGCATGTAGTGTAATAGGGTATTGTTTTGTATTGCTTTGGTATTTAGTTATGCAAAAATCCACGTTAAAAAGCATTTAAAGCAGTTTATGTTTGTGTACGTGAGGTATGAACATTTTTGAGAGATGAGATGTTTGTATGGAAAAGTTATATATTGATATGTAAGCAAAAGATGAAGATGGATAGGTCATAGGTTTTAGAGGAAATGGAAGGATGGAGATTGAGAGGCATAAAAGTAATAAAAGCATGCTTTTTATTGTGGAATATTAAATGATGTAAATAAATATGCGTAGATTGCAAAGTGTGTTAAGTTAAGGTAAATGTGTAGCTTTCAGAATTTACAATCAGTTATTTCTTCCACCTGGAAACCTTGATCTATAGTAGGGTAACCCGGCGATTATGCAATAAAAATAAAAATTGAGATAAAAGTTTAGCAAGCATAAAAATTTCTTTTAAATTTTCATCTTCCAATTTTTTTGCCAAAGTCCTTGAATAATTCTTAGATAGATTACTTGATAAGGTAACAATGCTTCATGGTTAAATACTTCAAACTGTGTATATCTTCAGCCATGCTAAAAACCATACACAAAGCAGCAATTCAGCAACAATTAATATATGCCATGTATCCGGAATTTTCATGGAGGGAATCTAAACAGCTTTTCTTGTTCACATAACAACGTCAGTATTCAAACTACTTTGTAGGCATAGAAGCAAATTACATTGTTGCTCTTAACTCCTATTAAGCTAATATGATTTTCAACAATGTAAACGTGAATCTCAAATCTGATCATTATCCTTCTCATATTAAAAACCTAAACAATGTGTCCGTGTACCAGATACCATTGTTAATACATAGCAACCACCTTTCGTATTCAAACTGACTATCTTATTGAAAAAAAATTTGAAACGCATTTCGTACAAAATTACATGTGCTTTTGCTTGTGCTTTTAGTTCTTACGTCTGAGGGATGAACTAAACAGTAAAAAGGGTTAACAATGTATTACTCTTGAAAATGAAATGAAATCGCATCTCTTTTACACTAAAAGGTATACTAGCATAGTAGTCGTGTGTACGTTATTACTTAGCGTAAACCTGTTAATATATGAATTTACTACACAGGAAAACATATTCTCATGCTTAATATATTGAAATATGCCTGAAAAAAACTTTATTCTTCCTTATGCTCCACATATTAACCATTTTTTCCATTTAAAATATCCGTCTCTACCTGGCCTACTCAGAGCAAACTTGAGGATTCACTGGCCTGAGCCAGAACATTGAAAAAAGTACATTTGTATTATGTCCCTGTGTATTCGTATTCCTATTCCTCCAAAAAAATCCTCTGCTTCCATTCCAATGCATAAGAACACATACAAAAGTTCCAAAGGAAAATTGTAATCCTTCCCATAATAATAATACACCAAAAATACTACACAAGTGAACAGTGTGGTAATAATAAAAAAAAGTTTTTAAAACGAAAACATCATCTCTGATCTTCTCTAAAAGATCTTTTCTGTCCTCCTGTGACTGTCCTGCCATCACCATCATCTTAAAACATTCACATATGAATTGAAAGATGGGCAGAGAGAATCTGAATAATATTTAATCTGAGATGAAATCTCGGACAAATTATCTGAATATTCAGCAAACTTAAAAGATAAAACAGCACAAACAACATAAGCAACTGCATTGCAGTTTCAAATAGAATCCGGATCTGGATTTTGAACAAGAAAAACATTTACATATTTTGGGGATAAAAGATAAGCCATAGTGTTATCTTTCCCAGTGCAAGCTTCTCAATACGAAGCAAACCAGCTTGTAAAGCTAGGAAGCATTTTAAACGGAAATTATTCAAAACTATAAGAAACCCCACGGGTTAATCTACATGTTGTATGGTTTGATGTGGAATGTGCATTTACCAATTTTATGGTCAACCTGTTCAAAGCAAACTTATGCTAAATGTTCATTAGAATATTCCCATAATTAATATGTCACTTTACACACGTGTGCACTGGAATTTATGCCTGAACCAAGATAACTCTAAAAAATGAGGTTTTAACCCCAAAATAAAGTGCAGAAATCATTTAATCTTAAAGAACTTGCCAAAATTTAAAAGTGGGTTTCCTTTTGGCAATGGGAAAGCTGCTGCAAAGCCACATAAAAATGCTACCATTATCACCGCTAACCAGCATCAATAGAACAAGAGCAAAAGTGACTGTCGGTCGATTTGTGTCAAATACTTACGTTTAAAATTTAAAGACAATTTTAAAGAAACAATTAGCATTTTTCAGTTTGTGTAAATGCCTATTTTAAAGTTGTGGAGTGAATGATGTCATCCTCAGCAAAAAAGAGTGGCGGAGGAGGCACGATGGGCATCAGTCACAAGTTGGATTTTGGAGGTTCTGGAGGAGGAAATGGAGGGGGTCTTGGGGTATCCTCTTTAGGGGCTAAGGGAGACGGGCTAAGTACCACTCCAAGTAAAAGTAGCAAACACGGGGTAACCAAAAGCAAAAATCATCATCATCATGGTCACCATCAAAATACTCCCAATAGTAAGAATAGTGGGGGAGGCTTGTTGGGCGGAAGTGGGAATGCCGGGGATATCAACTCGGCCATATTGCCCCAACAAGCTTTGGAAGCTTTGTATTCCACAACTTATCTAGAGGACTTTATGGACTGTAATGATAACATGGGGGATGATCTGATAAGGCAAACTACGCGCATGTTTGAAATGGGCTCCAATTATATGAGTAAGTTGGCAATGGAAACAAAGAGGATAAATTTTAAGGGAGCTTTTAAAAGGAAATTTTAAAGGAAATGTACCATTTTGGCTTTTCAGCGTACATCCGGGAACTGGAAAGCGCCATGGCAATCCTTCTCGGCGAAGAAGACGCTGACATTATAATTCCCGACCAGCTCAGTGGGGAAAAGAAAAAGGCAGTATTTCGGCTACAAAATGTATTAATGACGGCCCAAGACACGGGGGATGATAGTTTGCAGGTTATGCAAAGCATACAGGATCATATTGAGAATAAGACGAGGCAGTTGGATGTGGACAGGAAAAATTTGGGTAATTAAAACACGTTGCCCATGATAACTTGTGCATTTTAAAAAGAAGCAGGTTCTAAGATTTTTTATGCATTTTTGCAGCGGAATTCTGTAAAGAACATGATACTCCCGAAACCCCATTCAAGGATCCACCTCCGCCCCCCACAGAGCGGAATATTAAGCGTGCCCGTCGCAACCGCCACGAAATATACCGACCCTCCATCCTGGGTCCCAGTTCCCTAAAAGCAACCAGCTACCCCGAAAACAATGTGAATAGCCGACACTCAGATCATCACTCGGATAACGTAGTAGTCTCCAGTAGATCTCGTGGGCATAGAGATAAGGAGGAAAGAAGTAGTCGGGCTACAAGGGAAGAACGACGAGGTGAGGATAGGGAAACCAGGGAAAGTTCGGTAGACTCGAAAACTCAACTGGCTTCTCAGGATCATAATCAAGTGGCCAGTGGTCAAGACAAAAACGCTGGAGCTGGCGGAGGAGCACAAAGTTCAGATAAAAGTGGAGACAAAAAGGAAAACTCTCAGGAAGTTGGGGAGGATGGAGGGGGTGGCAGTGGGGAGGATGCTACCTCTGGAGATAAAACCGAGGAGAAAAATGCCACCAGCGTGAATACCACTTCAAGCTCAGGTTCAACCCAGGAGAAATCCGGGGGGAGTGGACCAGGGAGTCAAAAGTCAAATGGTAGAACGAGTGAACGAACGGGAGGTCAAACCACGCGAAGTAGCACCTCGGCACAGAATCATCATCATCATGGTCATCATCATGGTGACACAAATAGCTCAAGGGAGAGTGGCGAAGGACGAAGGGCCAGTGGACAGGGGTACACTAGTGGAAGTGGAAGCAAAAGCAAAAGTCAGAAACAGGCTCAGGAGAAGAAGACGAAGAAGAGAAAGGCGAAGACGAGTGGGAGTGGGGGAAATAGGAAGGAGGATAATAGTCCGCAGACCTATGGCATTGATCCGGATGAACCTACTTACTGTCTTTGTGATCAGGTAGGAATTTTACAGAAAAAACTTTCGTGGATTTGTCAAGAATATAGACTAACGGTTTATTATTCTGGGTTTCTATAGGTTTCCTACGGAGAAATGATTGGTTGCGACAACGACCTCTGTCCCATTGAGTGGTTCCACTTTTCCTGTGTCAATCTCAGCACAAAGCCCAAGGGCAAGTGGTTCTGTCCCAATTGTCGGGGGGAGAAGCCGAACGTGATGAAGCCCAAAAATGTATTTCTTAAAGAGTTGGAAAAATACAATAGGGAAAAGGAGGAGAAAGCATAAAGAGAAAAAAGAATAATTATGAAAAAAAATATTATACAAAAAAGTGAAGCATTTTTTTATTATGTTTGTGTGTGATCTTCTTAATTTAAAATAAAAAAAGTTATATATTACACTTATTAAACAAAGTTACATTTTCCTCTGCATAATTCTTATAAATTCATCTTCATTAACGTTTAACTTGTCATTGTTAAACTCGGGAAGAGTATGATTGTCTTAATTGCTATAAAAACTGAATTTATTTTAAAGCCAAGAGAGAACGGCAGCTGCAAAACTTGCTTTCGTTTAAAAGAAATCATAAAACCAAGTCCACTTCCTACCATCATAGATGAAAACTCTTCAGGTCCCTAATAAAACGGTTATCTTAATTCAACAAGTTAATTAATAAAAAATACTAATTATCATCTTGACACGACAATGCGTGCAAAATAATTATAGCTTAAAGCTTATCATCATAAATTATTTCATAAAAATCCACATCTCTCCATTTTCATAAAACCTGGGGAAATTTGATACTTTTACGCTGGAAGCGTTACAGCGTCTAATATTCCACTGCATATTAAAATTAATTGCTAAATTTTACAGCGTTTTAAAACCTTGAGAATTTGGTAATTGTAATTGGCAATAATAATCATTTTATAATAAGTTAGCAGCAGCGTATACGCTGCATGATCTTGCATGTTACGCTGCTTAAAATATGCCCAGAATTGTAGCAAGTTTGCTATTGACACGTAGCCCATGGCTGCCCAAAGCAGCGCAGATTTTTAACCAAGTTGAGCTTCAAGCTTGTCCAGTTAAAAATTTATTCATAGGCGAGCTTAGAGAAGGCGACGCTTCTTTCGTGTAAATTTTGTAACGTGGATGGGTATAGCCTTTTGCAAGTGCTGAGGTGTCTCTGGTCTCTCTGGTGTGAATTGAGACTTGGATTTATGGATCCCGAAGAAAAAGTGTGGATGTGTCAAGCAGGCTGTTGTTGTGCTGTATTGCTACATTCACTTATGACTTGTGTGTAAGTTTTTTGGCATGCCGGCGAGACTTTTTTAATGATTGATTAAAGTAAATTTAGTAAATTTGTTGGGAAATTTAGAGGAAATTTGTAAAAAGGTAAGAAATATTGTTAAGGTTTAAAGTGGGTGTTGTCTCTGGACTCTGGAGAGAGATGCTGGAGTATAGGGTTAAACATATGACATGACGTTTTGCTGACAGGTGGATATTTTTCGGTTTTTTGTAGATTTAACAACTGACTTGGCCCGTTTTGACAAGATGACAGGAAGAAGTTGGCTGCCCATGGGAATCTGTCACCTGCTGGTGGTGACCACCTTACTGGGCTTCTTTATGGTACGGACCCAAACCCCACAGCCGAATAAGAACACGTTGGTTCTAGTGGACAATCTGGCGATTAAGGAGACGCATTCCACGTTTTTTAGAAGGTTGCAAGGTGGGTTTTAGATTAATTAGTTGGTTTTTAAAGAAATTTGTAAGGAAATTTGATTTGAGGGTGCTTTTTCTTCAGAGAATGGATACCAGCTCACTATCAAAATGTCGGACGATCCTGCTCTCAGCCTGAAGAAATATGGAGTGTGGCTCTACCAGAATCTAATTGTGTTTGCCCCGGGTACTGACGAGTTGGGAGGTGACCTAAGTCCCGAGTCCATTGCTGAGTTTGTGGATGCCGGAGGTAATATCTTGGCTGCGGGAAGTCCCGTTGCTGGAGATGCGATTAGGGACTTGGCTGCAGAGTTTGGGGTGGAGTTGGATGATGCGGGCAGTCAAGTTATTGATCATTTGAACTATGACGCTAGTAACGACGATGGAAAGGTACTAGATCAAGTAATCATCAATCTTTAACAAGTTAGTAGTCAATTTTTTAACTTGAAAGTTTTATTACTTATTTCTCAGCACACTTTGATTGTCGTCGACCCTAAGAACCTCATCGACGCCCCGATAATCGTTGGCAAGGATGTCAAATCTCCTCTGCTCTACGAAGGCTCCAGTTTGCTGGTCGACCCCGAAAATCCTCTCGTTTTAGAGGTTCTCGTAGCCGCCTCCACAGCCTATTCTTACGATCCCACCAAGCCCATTACCGATTATCCCCATACCGTTGGCAGAAACACGGTCCTTTTGGCTGCCCTTCAAGCCCGAAACAATGCCCGGGTTGTGTTCTCCGGTAGTCTGGACTTCTTCTCGGACAAGTTTTACAGTCAAGGAGGTCAACGGTCCGGTGGTGGAGCCGCTTTTGAAAAATCTGGTAATGAAGCCTTGGCTCGTTCCCTTTGCGATTGGGTTTTCAAGGAAAATGGGGTTCTTCGCTTGAGCAACATTACCCATAACAAAGTGGGAGAGTCTAGTCCTCCAGCGGAATACACGATTACTGAGGAAGTAGTCTACAGGGCAGTTATTGAAGAGCTAAAGGATGGCATTTGGACTGGTTATGTTTCGGATGATGTGCAGCTAGAGTTTGTAAGGATTGATCCCTTTGTGCGAACGCTGTTGAAGCGAGTTCCTGGAGGAACTTCGGGACAGTACGAGGCACGTTTTAAGATCCCCGATGTTTATGGAGTGTTCCAGTTTAAGATCAATTATCATCGGAAGGGCTACACTTTTGTGAACAGTGCTACTCAAGTAAGCTTATAAAACTAACTAAGCAAACTTCAGAAATAATTTCTATTTTAAAAAATTAATCATTTTTTATTTTTCTTCAGGTATCCGTTCGTCCCTTGCAGCACACTCAGTACGAGCGTTTCATCCCCAGCGCATTCCCCTACTACGCCAGTGCCTTCTCCATGATGGTGGGCGTTTGTCTCTTGTCCTGTGTGTTCCTCCACATTAGAGAGAAGGACAAGAGTGAGTAAACCAAAAGAACAGAAAACCGAGTGTGATTTACTACTAAAAAATTGTTTTTGCTATAAGTTATAAACCAAAATATTATTACATATTACTAGTACAGTAGCTAACTTAATTATTATACTGTTTAAAAAATATATATTCTACATCTTTTGTCATTCTTTATCACATCACAGGTTTAGCATTTATTAGTGTGTGGTTTGTGGTTGTATGTGCTGCTCAGTTTATTATATGCGGTTTGTTTGTTACTTAATTTAACAGAAAAAATGATAACAATAAAGCCAACTTCTTTCTTATTGTGTCCAAAGTCCAAAGAAAAAACAGCTTAATAGTTTGATTATTTGTTATTTCATGATAGTTTATTAAAGGATTTGTCAATTAGAATGCATAACAGTAACACAAATAGATATTCATGCAAAAATTTCTGTACTAAAAAGTAATATCTAATATTATGGCACACTAATAGATAGCCAGAGTAAAGTTTGAACTAAATTACATGACAAGTATCAACATTACAATATTAAGTACGTTTAGGCCCACATTCAGTTAAGCGTACAGTTATGCAGAAAGGGAGCTCTTTTAAACTAATAATCAATAAGAAGGGCAATTCAAGAATATAATATAACTATTATTATATCTGCACTCGGTTATTTTCTAAAGATTATATGAAGCGCTCAGTGTATAAGTTTCATTTTATGCATAGTTTTTTCTACATTTGGCCAGTATCATTTCTACCCGTGAAAAACCTGTACAAAAAAATAACATTTAGTCTTAAAAGTAGATATATTGTTCTTCTTAGATTTCTTCTAAGCCACTTGAGCTGGAAAGTTCCCCAGGTTCCTTTTCTTCCTCTACGGATACCCTATAGTTTCTGGTGGAACTCTTTCCTGGTCCTGGCACTACTTTACTTGGTTTACTTGTAGTAGTAGGAGGAGGAGGGGTTGTTGAAGTTGTAGATGCAGTTATTACTGAAGCAGTCTCCTCAGTTGTTGCAGTTGTAGTAGTAGTAGTTTCAGTTTTAGTTTCGTTTTTGGATTCTGACACCGGAGCTGTTGTAGTAGGAGATTCGTTTTCATTGACTGTTTTACTTGCAGAGGATTTTTTCAATGGACTATTGATACTAGCATCGCTGACGACGGACATGGCGTCATCTTCTTTTTCGGTCCAAAATCTGTAAAGAAAAGCGAAACTTTTATGTAGAATCCAAAGAAATCAAAATCTATGAAAAATTTGAGGAAACAGAACTTACTTTTTGGAAATACAGGTAACCACTTCTTTCTTCACTGGTTTATCTTGAGGTTTTGTCACAGGTGCAGGCTTATCTTGAGGCTTTGTCACAGGTGCAGGCTTATCTACTTTGTCTTCAGTTAAAGTAGAAACTTCGGAAACGGATGAACTTTCCCTAAACGCATAAAATTAATAACTAGCTTAGAAGAGTTTTCTAAACTTTAATATGTTAAAAGAAAATTCTATGTACCATTTTTCAATCACTAAAGGTGGCTGCTTAGGTTGACTAGGCATGTAAACCGTGGTCTTCTGAGATCTTTGCTTTGTTCGACGGTATCCCGTACTACTCTCACTGTGATTTGAGGATGGGGGTTGAGGAGGAGCATAACGGACATTAGCCCTTCCTCCCGCAGGTCTTGACACAGCAGCCAGATTACGCTCTCGGAGAAGTGGCAAGGCCGGCGAGGGAGATTTTTCGGACAAGATAACAACTTCACCATCACTGGAAATATAAATTAGGATTAGGATCATGTTTGAACATCTACTCTCTAAAGCGTGCATAATGCACTTTTATGTACCTCAAGTCCGAATATTCCGACTCTCTAAGCGGTGCCCTTCGTCTAGGAATGCTGTCCGATCTACTCGACCTATCGCTTCCACTGCTTCTTCGTCTTCTTCCATCCGGCGATACGGACCAATGTCTTCTGGAACTTTGTTCACTTCTTCCTCTTCTTCTTCTATCTCTACTGCTATCATAACCCGAACCACCACTTCTACTTCTACTTGTCGAATAACCCGAATAACGACTCCCTCTCCTTCTTCTATCCCGTTCTCCCGAACTTCTTCTTGTAGAATTATAGCTGTCATGTCTTCTTCTACTTCGTGTTCTACTCTGCCTTTCCCTGTCCCTAGAATTAGACTCCCTAGAATTCGACCTACTTCTTTTTCTTCTGCTGCTTCGTTCCCTAGAGGAACGGGAGCTACTTTTCCGTTTCCTACTTCTACTAGACCTCTCCCTCGACCTGCTTTTCCTTCTTTCCTTCCGTTTTCCCTCACTACTATTCCCACTTTCCTTTCTATCCCTTTTTCTCCTCTTTTTCTTCTCTCGTCTCCTCCTTCGCTCCCTACTCCTCTCCTTGGCCAACTCCCCATCCTCCTCATCAGTATCATCTTCCTCCTCCGTGCTCTTATTTTCCTTTGCTCCCTTTCTCTTTCTCTTCTTTTTTCTTCTCCTTGTATACCCCACCTCTGCTTCGTCACTCAACACCTCCCCAACTTCCGTCTTAGCCAGCAGCAGCTTTTTATTCCTCTCCCGTAAAACCATCTCCCTAATTGCAGGAGGCAAGTGTCCCAATCCATCATCCTCCACCAAAGTAGTATTCTCCTGCTCTTCTTTAGTACTGGATCGTTTAGATCCTTTGCTGCTCACACTCAATCTTCTTTCCTCTTCTATTCGAAAATGATATGCAATTTCTTGTTCCACAGAAGACTTGGTATTTTCTTGTTCCTCTACTTTCCACACTTCCGTACTTGCTCTTCTTGTTGACTGGACCACTTGACACGCTTGGATCTCTGGCTGGTTTTCTCGATTCTGAAGTCTCCTCACGGGACGCAGCTTACTTTCCGTGCCTACCGTTACCAAAGGCATGTTGGCATTGTCAGTAGCAGTGCATGAGCCATGTCGAGTATTACGAACACGATCGCGATCCTGAGATGATGACGATGACGATCACCAACAATCGAAAAAGAAACAAAATAAAAACTAAATAAATTCAGATGAACTTTCTATGAAATAAATAATTTGTGCACCAAAACACCTTTTTATTTTCTTAATATGCTCTTTTTATTCAACTCTTGATAAATTTTTGCTTAAATTATAAATTATTGAGTAAAAATGTTTCTGTATTGTTGTTTATCATCATCAGTACCAGCAGCAATCATCACAAGAATGAATTATCATCTAATCTTCAATACCTAGCTAACATTTTTACATTCCTGTTCGGTGACAAACAATCAACCGTGTGTATAAAATATAGCATAAACAAATTCAAAATAAGCAAAAAATGTATTTCTAAGAAGTAAAATGTATAACTTACAATTAAAGTTATTGCTAAATCTGTATTAATCTGTACACAAATTCATCATCTTTATAGAAATCCAGAAAACTATTAAGAAAAAAAGGAAAAGAAAACTCTGAAGAAAAATGATAATTATTGATGATGATGATTATGTTGATGGTGCCAACAAGCTATTTAGCAATCTTGTTTTGAGTGTGGAGTTATGTTTTTCACTAGACCTTATCACGATATGGGTTGCCGGAAAGGGGATTTCCAGAAAAGGCTCTTCCACTGAATGGGGAATGTCCTCCGGAGGATCCTGAGCTCATTCGGTTATCACCTGTAGGAGTTTGGCCTCGACCTCGTCCCCAGCTACTTCCACCACCGGAATTGTTTAAAGGTTCAAAGTTCGGGTTGCTATTTCCGCCGCCACCTCCAAATCTTGGCGGTGGACCGCTACCATTACCACCCCCAAATCTTGGTGGTGGACCACTACCATCGCCGCCACCTCCAAATCTTGGTGGTGGACCGCCTCCAACGCCAGCACCTCCAAATCGTGGTGGTGGACCTCCAACACCAACTCCTCCACCGGATGGATTATGGCCATAACTAGAAAAAGTGCAGGTTCTTGAAAAATCACACGCTATTCTTAAAGTATAAGCAGGGATGTTAACGTAGAATTAGTTGAGAAATACGTACGGAAGTGGAACTACAGAAGGCAAATCAGGTACTGAACTCCCCGGACCGTGAATACTAGCCACGGAATAGATTGAAGTCATGTTGCGATTTGGTGTAGGTCGCCACATGTTATCTGATGGTTGAGCACTCTCACCAAAACGAACAAAATTTGGATTATTTGGTGGATATCCACCACCAGGTCTATTGGTAGGTGAATTTGATGGAGGACCACCCCGAGAAAAGCTACTAGGATTAGGTCCAGGCCCACCACCCCCACCAAAACTTGTGCTTGGTGCTTGCACCAATTTATGTAACAAGTCCTTCAACTCCCTCTCAGTCAAGTCTTCTCTGCCCATGCTTAACAAAAAGCCAGCTAATAAACCAGCAACCTGTTTTTTCTTTGAGTCTGGAAGATAGCGTAATGAACGAAGTGATGCTGATGATGATGTTGGCATTGAAGCATTCCTGGAGGATGGTGCTGGTCGCGTGAAAGTGTCGTTGACGTTAATGTTGCTACTACTGCTATTGGCACTGGTCACGGGTGGTTGCGGTTCTGGAGGTCGACTTTCCTCCGGCTTTTTTGGTGGCTCTAGTCCTACAGGAGGTTGCTCAGTTGGTCTAGGACGTCGCTTTTCACAGTCGGGATGGTCCAAAATACCGTTTAGTCCGTAGACACTGATGTTCAAGTCGTTTAGTAGGTTTTTGGGAACAACGTGTGAGCGAATCTACAAGAAAAACGGGTCATTATCTTTATACAATCAAGTCAAGCGTTAAATTTTAAGTTTATAAAGCCTTTTTACCATTGCCATAAACCTATCCCGGATTTGGAACAACATTGCCACAAAATCCTCATCTTTTAACAGCAAATAAGAATGGTTTGCTTTCTTGAGGTCCATCTCTTCCGCTTTCTCGTAGTACTCCTTGACCTTTGCTGCAAAAAAGCTTAGCTGGTCTTCCAGCTTGCTAATGTGATACAGTACCTGAACAACATCCATTTGAAATGGATAGCTGGCTATGCTTGCGTTAGAGTCCACAATGGAAGAAGAGTCATCCCCGCTTCTGGGGATGGACATGGATCGTCGAGCTTCACGTAGTTGTTGGGTTGTGGAAGAGGACACATTTTCAACGGATTTATTGCTTGTGGTTGCTCCTCCAGCCTTGAGCTTTTCCCAAGTGGACATTACATCCACGGCGGTGACAGTTGCAGCGGGTTTGTCATTTTTCTTTGGATCCACTAAAAATATACGCAATCATTTTAGTAAAATGCCTCTTTACAAAGCTTTTAAAGAACAGAAAATAAAAATGGAAACAAAAGAAAAAACAAAACTACTTATACCGTTGGGATTATATTCATCACCTCCACTAGAGATGGACATTGATCTTGCAATCATATCATCCCCCATATCCGATGCACTTTTTGATGACGGTGTAATTGTACCTTGAATGGAGACTATTGAGGGTGCGCTGGGGATTCTAAGCTGTAGTGGTAATGCAGGAGCTATTCCTACTCCACCACCGCCACTTCCAAGAGGTAAAGAGACTGGAGGGGGTACTGGTTGTGGTACTTGAAGCATGGGTGCAGGCACTGGGAGTGGAAACTGCTGGGGAACACCAGCAGGAACTGGTGAAGGTGTGGCAGGTGGGGCATCACGAAGACGCTGTAGTGTTTCAAGATCCACACCGTTCTTGACCTTAATCACTTTGCTGCAATTTAAAACACGGAAAAAATAGTTGTTTTACCTTACAAAAATTGAATAACAAAATTAGAAAGTTTTGAGAACTCACATTCCCTCTTCATACTCCTTTTCTAAAAGTTCATCCAGTTTTTTAGTCCAGTATGCTTTCCACTCCGGCACGTAATCATGCTTGTCCGGATCCTCCTTCCGTTCTGCTTCAATTTCTTGATACCGACGTTCCCAAAATGCGGTCCATTCGTTGCTGTAGTTTGGATGGTTTTCGGGGACGAGCTTAAGTGCCTTGCTTGTTTCGCCAAAACTTTCCATAAACCTGCGAATCAAAGAAACAATCAATGAAACAACCTTAAAACTTAATGACAACTTTATCTAAAAATCTCCGTTAAACTTACATTGCTTCTTCAGCCTCCATCAACTTCCACTTTTGCTCCAACTCATCTGTCCACTTTCCTTCCAAAGTCAACGCCATCTTTTCATGAAACTCTTTATTTGTCTTTTTTGGCAACAATCCGGAAACCATTGGCGGAGTCGCAGGTCTGTGTCTTTTCCTATAACCATTCGACGGACTTCTCGATCTTCTTTGGGTTTTGGCCAAAAACTTTTGCACGCGTTCCGCACTCGTAGAACGACTTCGCCTAGGAGCTGCCCTCAGTTTTCCCGGACTTCTGGAGATTCTTACAACAGGCTCTCTTTCAGGTCGAGGACGATCCCTTTCCCTGTCTCGAGATTTACTACGTCTTCTGCTTCTGCTGCCATAAGGACTTCTAGATCTGCTTCCTTTTCTGTCTTTATCTCTACGATGCTGCGGAGATCTAGAACGATTCCTTTTGTGACGCGGACTTCTACTTCTGGACCGACTACGCTTGTCTTTTCTATCCTCCTTTCTCTTGTCTTTGTCGGGTATGGCACCTGCGGGAATTTTTATGGGTAGTCCTATCAAGAAACCACGTGCAATTGTTTTAAAGTGTTCAGCATGCACATGCAAATTTTCATTACAGCTATTAGTAATTTCTTTACCTGTAGAAGTCACCCCGACCTCAGCACCAGACTCCTTTCCACTACTGCTTCCATCCTTGCTCCGCTTTCGCTTCTTATCCTTGTCCTTTCTATCCCTGCTTCTTTTATCATCATCCTTCTCCCTTCTGTCTTTTTTATCTGGACTTCTAGAGTCTGACTTTGTACTAGCACCGCTCTTCTTATCATCCTTGCCATTTTTATCCTTATCCACAGCATCCTTCTTTTTCTCTGGCTGCTTGTCTTTGTCCCCAGAACCCTCAGCAGGTTTAATTTTATCCAGCCCTGCTTTTGACATCTTCTCTTTGTGAATGACACTGGTAACGTGTTCAGCTAGCTGTGCTGCGCCAACAACTAGATGGTCACAGAGATTGCACCGAGCCTGGAAAATTATTTCAAAAATCGTTTTAAATACAAAACAAAAACACTTTTGCATGCAAAACTGTTTCATTAAACTCACCTGAAATCGTTCCTTATCGTAAACCTTCAAGTCTGGTGGACCCCTCAGCTGAAAAATACTAGAGAACTTGTCTCCGGGCCCACTTCTGTACTGCGAGACAAGGAGAGTGCGTCCCTGCAACAAAACGTAAAAGCCTTATGTGCAAACCATACTCACCTTTTTTATAACGTTTTAGGATTAGGAAAGGATTAGCTCTGTATACACACTTGCATAAAAGATTTACACAAACGAAATAATACCCCAACAAATTTTTCACGTACCAGTCACAACCCAATTATTTCTTTGTACCATGAAGCTCATTTTCATAATTTTGTACGTTTTGTATAATTTATATTTAAAAAAAGAAGGTCTCTTACGCATCTTTCGTCAACAATCCCATTGCTCTTTCTTCTCTGCTGCTCCCTGGTCAAGCTTAAGAAAATGTCGTCATCCTCCGACTGCGTAAACTCCAGCAAGTCCAGCCAGCTTCCCGAGTCACTTTTAGCACCATCATCATCTTCTTCACCATCCCCCTGTCCATCCTCAAACTTCCACCAGTCTTCCCTGCAACCCGGGTCCTTGCTCATTTCAAACTTGCCGTAGTGTATCCACCAGGCAATTTTCATCATTGTACAGTCGGCCAGGTCGCGTTCTGCTTCTACGTCGGGAAGACTAGGGTTTGAAGTTTGCTGGAGATACATATGTGACCCTATGGAGAAAGGGTTCACTTCAACGGTTTCTCGGGGCACTTCCGGATCCTCCTTGTAGGTACCATTACCTTCTTCTTCATTTTCAGGTAGTTCTTTTTTTAATTCTTCCAACGGATTGTCATTTTTAGTAGCTTCTATAGTTTCTTCCACGGCAGCAGGTTCCACGTCTGGACTATCTCCACCGCCAGGTTCCTCACCGTCGTTGGCCCAAAGAGGTTCAGGCTCGTTATCATCAGCTGCCGGCCCAATATCCACCTTAACTCCTTCTTCCGGAAGAAGAAGCACTACGCGCTCCATGTCTCTCAATTTTTGCTTTTCAAACATGCTAGGTTCTCTATTTCCACTTTTGTTACCAGCAAATCTTTGGTCACCTCCACCACCAAATTCGTTATTTCCCAAGTCTCCTCCACCACGAGTTTTTCTACCAAGCCATTCGCCTCTTTCCTTTCTTTCAATTTTGTCCTTGTCTGAGAGTCCCTTTCGAAAAGTTTCAAACTTCATGTTTTCTTTGGGTACGTCCACAAAAGTTAGTGGAGTGACTACAGTACGATTATCCGGTACTCTGCTAATATGGTCTGCAGATCGTCGTGGAATTCTGAAAATTCACAATAAAATCTTAGTTAGTTTATCTAATTACCTAACTGAGAACTGTAATTTTCTAATAAAATAGTTCTTACCGAAACGAGCCGCTAAGCCTATCCTTCATAAACTCTTCTAAGGGATCATTCTTCCCCGGCCTATTGCCCTTTCTTTTATCTCGCTTTCTTTGTCGTTCCATTTCAAATTCACCAAACTTGCCCGACCTGGAGTCTCGATCGTGGTCCCTTTTTCTCTCGATACTTGGATTATGTGCAAAACGTACACCCTTCTTACTTCCGGGCTCGTCATCACTGCTCTTCTTTCTTTCTGGAGTGGTGTCATCATCGTCATCCTTTCTCTGGTCTCCGTCATCACTGCTAGACTCCACAAACAGCAACTTTTTCTTTGGCGTGCCTCCTCGATCCGGTGTGGGTGACTTTCGTCTTCCGATTATCTCAGGGGAGGATGAGTATCTGCTGCCATGAGGTATGGGGGAAGATGCTGGCGAGGCCATAGGAGATGGTGGTCCAGCGTCAATGGTATCTTCTACGGTGTCTTCGACATCCACGACAATTGCTTCTGGAACCACTTCAGCCGCAGATTCTGTGTTTTCCAATGTTTTAAGTTTGTCCACTTCGCCAGCAACAACATCTTGACTTGTAGTTGGTGTCGTATTCTCCACCTGCTCCTTTTCCTTGTCAATTTGAGTATCTTTCTGAGATTCTTCCGCGGTTAAACTTGTCGGAGGATCTTCTACCGTTGTTACTTCACCTGTCACAGGTTTCTGCGTTTTACTCTTGTTAAGCTCCACATCAGCCCAATTTTCATTTTCAGCGTCCACAGGTTCAGTTCTTTTTTCCGGTTCCGTTCCAGGAACTTCTGAAGCAGTTGTCTTGTCACCTTCCACTACTGCAATTTCGGCCACTTCAACATCCACCGTCTGCTCCTCTTCTGTCTTCCCAGTTAAAGCTTCTTCCTTGGCCCCATCACCTTGTTCTTTTGTTGCTGCCAAACTTTCAGCAGCAGTTTGTTCCACCGTTGGTTCTGGGTCAACCACTGTTGTTTCGGTTGTTTCACCCTCATTTACTAAAGCTGTCTTGCTGCTACTAGAAGTCTCTGGAAAAACTTCAGGTTCAGGTGTTTTGACTCCGCTAATTGGCGAGGGAGAACTATCCTTTTTCTTATCACCCGTGGTATCTTCCTTATTCTTTTCCGAAACGGGTTCAGATTCATTATTCGTT
>CM056168.1:43282694-43383013 GCA_029691765.1 Entomobrya proxima | reverse complement strand
CGCGCCACCACCGCCATGCTTTCCCGCCACCGTTTTTTTTTCTCGCCACCGCCGCCATGATCCTCCCACCACCGAGCAATGCCGACAGAGACCGACTGGGGCCGAGCGATCAGCTGAGAGGTACCCAAATCATCACCGTCTATCTACTACTCTAATTGCACTTCATGAGCAGTTATATTATAAAGATGTTCTATATTTCCATCAAGACAAAAAAATAAATAAAATGTGTTCATTTTTGCAAAAAAAAACACATCTATCCATCTTATTATCGCCAATGCCGCAATATATTGAGCTTTTTAAAACAAAATAAAAACAAGTTAACAACATTGAAAATAGAAACCAAAAAGAAGGGCTTTCTGTTTCACTCTGACTTTGAAACTTTGATTTGAATTGTATTGACTTTTCTTAACTTCAAGCTTATTATTACACACTATATATGCTTAATGCTTATGGTAAAATAAAGTGAGTCATGATATGTGATGTAAGTAGTGATGATTGCGTTCAAATTCTAATACAGATTTAAAGTTTAAGCTTACGTTTGAAATCAAAGTTGGCAAGAGACACACAAAGACACTCTGACTGCAGAAGAACATACAAAAACCGAATTCAAATGTGCAAGCACAAGCAGAAAGTGTCGGCGTGACGAAGATTGTTGTGTAGTCGTTTTTTCTCTTTGATGATGATGACTTTGGCTTGGCTTGGTGACGACGAAGACCAAGATGACGATAAACTATAAAATGCTTAGAGAAGAAGACGTATAGCACAAGCCAACCTTTTTGGTTTGGGTTTCCCCTTTTTCAGAGATGATGATATAAGCACACAAGTAGATATTCTTGGGTATTACCAGTTTGAATACTACTGAAAAAGCAAATTGGTACACCAAGAGGGAAAAATCAGTAAACATGAAAGTTATATACAGTAGCATGCTAAAATATATGTTGTTGTCCTTCTTATAAAAATGGCTTTGGTTCAACAAACGTCTTTCTTCAAACTCCCACACTTGAGCAACGAAGCTTTTGCTAAAATATCTCAAGCAACTAGTAAAATTGCCAAAAATACATAAGCTGGTTATCCGGTCTTGTATGTAAAACGGTAAAACTGGGAAACTAGTCCAGTCTCATATTTCCCCGCACACGACATGTCAACGGAAACGGAAGTAACTTTTGTGTATGCCCGGCATTCAAAAGAACTTTTACGTTGATGTTTTTGTTGAAGATAATGCTAATGTTTTTAACATTATTAGCCCAGCTAACTTCATGATCATATGAGGAAAGGTCTTTATACCCCGACGAAAGTAATAACGCATGAAAAGGAAGAGGATATTGGAGGAAAAGGGCATTGAAATTGGAGGAGGAGAAGGAAGCTTGCATATCATATCATCATACACGCTAAATACATTACCGAGAACTGAGTTTCATGTATGCTTTGGCTTCTACATTTAAAAATCTTCCTCCTACTAAAACTCCACTAAAAGCCATAAGCCACAAGCCAAAAAATCTAAAGTTAAGAAAGAAAAGCCATAAGACAAAAAATCCTAATTTTTTTCTTGGTGGTGTTTTTCATGTAGAGTAGAATTAGTCTGCACACACATTATTACTTCATCATCGTCATTGCACACAGATCTTTAGTTCAGTGTGTGTATTAACTTAAGTAGAAAAACCGATCCGATGATCCGACGACGACGCGAAAGGAACATATAATCTTTATGAAAGTTTATCTATTTGGATGTATGAACGTGATACTTTTTTTGGCTTGGGATATCTTCTCTCTGAAATTTGAACACTAGTTCTGCCTTAATTTCTGACACACAGGAAGGATGAAAGTTTTCCTCTTTGGCTTTACCCAGTTGGCTAGAACATGTGCTATTCTCAGTATGAAATGAAGTACAGACGGGTTTTATGGTTTTTACTAGTTTTTAGGATGTAGGGCGAACTAACAAAAAAATATTGAGATTGAGAGACCTTTTTCTTTCGGTTATCGGGTTTATTCTTTAGCCCGAGTGTGTATACCTATATATTTTGGTTTTTTAGAACAAGAGAAACACACGGAGGATAAAAAGGTGGCTTTATTCTTTGATGCAGTTTCGGTAGCACACAGCAGCGTGTGATTATCGTCAAAGGATAATATATGACATGACATTAGCCACATTTTATGAGGATGTAGAATCGCCAAACACTTTTGCACAGTAGTGGATTTACACGAGGTGCTAGAGTATAGTGGAAGGTATCAACACGATTCTTTTGTGTTGCCATTCATCTTTTTTATAATGATAATAGCTACGTTACTGGATAATACAGGAAATGGACAATATAAAAATATGTTTTGGAAAAGTGTTGATGACATGTGATGACATGATCAGAAGAGGAAGTAGGATAGCCAAACAAAAGAATAGCTCATTTATAATGGATACACCTATTAATTTTTACTATAGATAGGTAGCGTGTACTGGAGAAAGGAGAAATCCTCTGGAGACGTTTTGTCTCTATGAAATATTGTAGATTGCATGGTATTGTATATCGTTTTAGATGAAGTGCCAATTTATACTATTGGTTTGTCACTTGATATGCTACTTATGTATGAGCTTTCGTTTAACTGATTATAATGACACATAATATGGGTTTTGTGTGATTTTTACAACTTTATTCTTTGTGTTCTCTGCACTGGGAGTATTCTGAGTAATAGGTCATCTGCATCTAAGGTATTTTAGATTTAGATCGTAATCGCCATCATACCAGGTAGAACCTAGTTGAATGGTTACAAATGAATGAATCTGTATCTGCAAAAGTGTTTTTGACTTTCATTTTCTCAAAAGTCACACAAGGGAATACCAGGTAGTTTGTCGCAGTTTAGGGGAAAAGAATGAAAGGAAAACCATTCTTAAATTTCTAAACTTTGCATTTTACTGAGACCTTGAACCATGAAAATAACTCTAGTAAACAAAATGCCATCGCAAAATCAAAAAGAAGTATATTTTTATGAATAAAAAAATTAGCAACTAATTTGATTGCCAATGTCAAACATTGTTGTATAACGAAAACATATTATGAAATAACCAAATATTACAATTTAGTTTCTTCTTCAGGCTAAAATCCCAAGTTCATCATGCATGATGCATAACTACACACTATATTATACAGGCATAATAAATTCAATTTTCCTTTACCCCAAAAACACACTCTCAGATTCATATGGATATCAAATAAGCTCAAATTTAAACACACACACACACGCCCAGTGTTTGTTTCCCTGTTTTCAATATTTACCCAACCATTTTCCAGAATGTGGAATGTGAAGGAAAATTCATATAATCTTTCGTTTATCTAACAGGGAATATACGCACAACTGGATAAAGAATAACCTTCAAGTTTCATAATATCCAATATAGGCACACGTTACCCAACCAAACTGTCTGTGTATTTAGTACTAATATGTAATAATATTGGCCCAAACCGGAAGTTGAAAGTGTACACACCCATACTCCTAGTTCAGCAGACAAACCAGCACCATCATAATGAATGACTGGGAAAATCTTATGTAAAATCCTGTGTGCTTTTAGCTTTTCGGATGATCATCACCACTCACAACTCACCATACATTTTCATTAGCTTCTTTTGTCTTGTCAGCCTCAAAAATGATTTTCTCTCTCTCAGGTTTCCTATTTTAACACGCCATCATACTCCCAAAAAGATTAGCACAGATTTTCAACGTCTGTGCGGTTTTTTACCTAAATGGCTTCTGTTGCTGTTACTGCTAATACATACAAAAGCTAATGATAATGGTGTCGATAATAGTATACGCATTAGGGGAAAAACGGGCTAAAAACCAAAATAAATTTAGCACGTGTGTAAATGCGAATTTTATGATGAAAGCTATATATGTGTCTTTCTTTGCCATTTGCAGCAACAAGCCTATGTGTTTTTGTATTGTGTATTGTTTCCGGTGGTAAAAGCACAGAAAACAAAAGGGTGTTAAATATTACTTTTACAAGCTTGTCTAGAAGCTAGAATATATTTTTTGGACGGTTGGTTCAGGATGATGATCATATAATGACAGGGTATACACACGTGTGTGTGTTTTCCCTTTTTCCATACAAGATTACCTTTCTTTGTTTGTGTTTACCCGTGTGCTATTAACAAGTCTGCATGTAAACTCTGGCATATTATTCATGGCTTTGATGGTTCCGGGTCGATGAAACTTGTGCACTGGAAACTATGGAAGTGGGTATTTTGGACCAGACCAGAGACTAGGAATAGAAACGGCTATAAAGGCAAGATCCAGATGGCTGCTTAAAATTAAGCCATACAGCCAGAAATGGTGCAAAAAATTGTTGCAGAAAACCGGCACATGATTTTCCAAAGAATGAAGCAATGACCTACGGAATATCTGCAGTTGGGTGGGTGGTGGTTTTTTGGGGTGATTAAAATTTAAGCAGGTTTTTTTGGCTTTGCCTAAGGGCTTTTAAAAGTGTGTGCGGAAGTTAGAGCTGCAAACAAGATGATAAGTATGTAATGTGCAGAAAAAGCAGAGATGTAGAAATTAGAGAAGATGACTTATTTTGAAAGCAAATTTGCTACGGGGAACAAGTTCAGTCCATAAATGGCAAACGTGCGAGATTATGCATACCAGGTTTTTGTAGAAGGTGGGAGAACTAGTTCGCTTTCCATAAGCCGACGTACTTCACTAAAACCTGACGTAACACAATGATTCATTTTTTTTGCGTTATTAAATCTTTATAACCATTTAAAAGTACACAGATTATCTTCAAGCTTTGAATCTTTCCATAAGATTGCCAACTGCCAAAATAATCAAACGCGTATACATGCAATCCAAATCCATGCATGATTTATATTGATTTTTCCCAGATTGGATGGACTAGTGGGCGTTGTTTGGGTGTCCAATGCCGCAGCAAAACAACATAAAGTTAAATAGTAGCAGAGTACCTGTCCCTGTAAACAAATGGAGAATTACTTGGCCACCCACAAGTCACGACTCCCATTTACCTGTGTACCACCACCCGTCATTTTGATCAGTACACAAAAAAACCAAGAAAGATGAGCTGTATCATCAATATCTTCAGATTTTAATGGTGCTTTAATGAACCATCCAATTTGAAAGACAACCAGAAATACAAATGAAACCAGTCAGGTATTTTTTCATAGCTACTGGCTACTGGGCTTCTTCTACGGAAAATTGGGGCATTATGAGATGCACTCATTTTCATCTTCCATACAAACCAATACGTCAGATTCAGCAGAAATGTACATTTCTAATGATTTTTTATTATAGCTGTCACGTTATAAAAAGCTTGAAGCTCAAAAATGTACGTAGGCATTTTTACAAGACAAGAGATAATATGTTCTGATTTCTAAAGAACATCATTCCCCGAAATTCTGACACATTCCTTCATTCCCTATTCACTCATATAGGCAGTTAGAATGTGACTCATTTTTTAACAAAATATTTTGTTTTAGCAAAGCTTCAAAGCTTACGTCCTACACATTTTAAAAAGGATTCTCCACAGGAAGTGTACTACCTACACACGCAAAATGTACACAATTTTAGTAATGCTCTTTGTCCAACTTTTTATCTTTTTAATGTTTTACTGTACAGAATATATATTACACACAGTCCAATTAGAAGTTACATGTTAGAACAGAGCAGCTCATCTAAAGGATATTTAGATAGTTTCAAAGACTTATTTTGCTGTGCCATGTGCCACCCACGCCGTGTTTGAGTATTCATGACACGCTGACATCGTTTGTACTTCTAGCTTGGTTTGGTGGAGATACAGATTTTACAGCTTTTCTAACTAGTCATCAATTTCCATCCAAGAAAAACATGCAATCACGTTTCTTCACGTTTTCTTTGCATATCTGTCTACCTACTTTACTTTGGCTATCCTCCTTTTCTTAATTTTATTTTAATTTCCTTTACAACTTTTTTTCATATGCACAGAGTTTTGTCTGTGTAACGGCTTGTAATACAAAATACATAGGTAATAATATGTAGCCGTTACATTTTACAATTGTACATATTATCCAGAAATGCTAGAGAATGAACTATGCTCACATTATTCTTTTATTTTCAATGACCACTTAGCCATTTTTCTTTACAGATCGTTACATCATAATCCATCTTGGCACTCTCTGCAAATTGAAGTGTGTGGAGGCGGACAAACAAATGTTGTTTAAGGTTTTGTTGCATGAAATGGGCTGGTTGATTGTTGTGATGGCTTGTGTTGATGACCACATAACTTGTGGCGTTTTTTGTATGTCTACCTATATAAAAATGCGTAATGCGTAATGCGTATATTGAAATCAATGGACTAGGGACACACGTAATATTTTTTATAACAATTGCCACTTAAGATAACCTTCGTTAAGGAAAGACACCCAGCCCACTAGAAAATATTACGTGTGGAGGAAGGAAGGCCACAGGCCATAAGAACAGAAAGTAAAATTAAAATTAACATCAAATGAACTGATGAACTTATGGCTTTGTTTTTTGGGGTTTAACCTGTAATTATAAAAGCATGAAAAGAATCAGAATCCCATTCTCGGTTTTCGGTTTCATTTAAAAATTATCTATCTTGATGATGTTTCTCTCTGCGATGGACAAATATGGTAATACATTTTCTGCTTTTATGGCTTATCACCTGCTTTAATTTAGGTGATTTGAATGATGTGACGCGGAATGCATTTTTGGAGGAATGCGTGATCAGGGCTCATTGCATTAAATTTTTATGACGGTTATTGCACCTGCACCTGCTTTTCTAAAACAGACAGAAGCTGCACATATAATTCAATCGAATTTAAGCATCTTAGTTTATGATCCTCATGGCATGTTATATTATCCCATCAAAAAATATTAAATTCTTATTTAATCGGTTTTCATCTATAAACGGGCAAGTGCCATGAAACCGCTTTCCATGCCTGTAAAAGGACAAGAAAAAAGTTCCAATTCTACATTTTACGGCCATTCATGCAGCAATTACTTTTTGTGACTAATCTTAAGCAGCGTCAGTAGTATAGGTGTGTACTGTGAGGTTTGTTTGTGGTCAGGTGCCTGAGTTTCAATTTATGGGTCGCCTTTTTGACATCTTCGTGCTTTTGTGCTTATTATATATGTAGCCGTAGCCTACACACTTAGCATTTTGTCAAATGGTCTATTTTAGATAAAAAGGTACAAAGTCATGATATGAAAAACAGCACGTAATAAATCCACGTTGTTTTCTCCATAAAAAGTACGTGTCAACCTTTGTGCGCACTGAAGCTGTACACAAATAGGTTTTATCTAATCGAAAGCTAGTAAATATTTCAAACGCCTACTTATAGTAACTCTCAAGCTTTTCTAAAGGGAAAGTGTTTGACTTAGAGTTTTATGAAATGATTCATTCATTTCAGCAATAAAATGCATTATGTCATGTATTAGTCCTGTGGCACTTCTGTGGAATAATCCGGTAGACTAAAAATGTCTATTTATCCGATAAACCTCATTAAAATTTAAACTTGTGGCACTTGAATGATTTACTGAAGCAGAAATTTGTTGCTAGTGGCGGTGCTGTAGTAGGTGTAGTGGGCGGATGCTCAAAGCTAATAGAGTATCCGCCCTCAATTTTCTCAAGCTGCAGGAAGGTTTTCAGGTGTAAAATTACCTGGAAGTAACCACTTTACCGAATAAATCAGTGAATTTGAAGTTGAAAGCGATTAAGTTGCTGTAATAGACCACAAGGCTAGAAGCAAGGACAAAAGGCTATTATGCAAGTTGGTCCTCGGGGCGACTGGAGAATTTCACACAAAATTATATTCTTTGCTACTGAATTAAGTTATAAATTATTTAATAGAAAATTATACATGCTATAAATTACTTTTTACTCTTC
The DNA here is from genome assembly GCA_029691765.1 of Entomobrya proxima. Classification (NCBI taxonomy): domain Eukaryota; kingdom Metazoa; phylum Arthropoda; class Collembola; order Entomobryomorpha; family Entomobryidae; genus Entomobrya; species Entomobrya proxima. The sequence continues at coordinate 43,375,134 of CM056168.1, read as the reverse complement.
ATTCATCTTTCACGTTTATTTATTTAAATCCTTTAACAACTTAGTTTGTTACAATAACCATACTTATTGTTTCATTCTTTTTGATAAAGTCACGATAAATGATAAATACGTATATAATTTACTAACAAAAACAATATTATACGCTTGATGTTTTTTCTGTCACGATAAGTTATTACATCTAGCAAGTAGTTATAACAGAATCATGCATTAAACAAATATTCCAGAAGAAGAAGAATTCACAATTTTCTGAGCTGTGAACTTATTCTGATTGGATTTTTAGATGGTGACGGTCATGATACAATAATGATAATTTTTGAAACTTTATGAACATTTTGTGATTTCTTTTGTTTAAGAAATACTTTCTATAGAAAAAGTTTTTAGCAGTAGTGAATAAAGTACAAGCATAGATTTGTGTGTACACTTTAGGTTTTTTAAATACAGAGATTAGTTAACTCACATTTTTCAATTTTTATATAGATTAAGATTAAACACGAAGTATTATACTGATGATTACATAGTTTTAGAATTAGAGGCTATACGTACATATAGCAGTAGTGTGTAGAGCTTAAATTACTAGCATTATCGTTGTATTAGGCAGAAAAAACATCATTTTCCCTAAGAATCTCTATTTCCAACAAAATAATGACTGACTGCGACTGTTAGTATTTTTTTAATGTGTGCTTGCTTTGCCAGCTAGCTAAGCTTGTGTACTACCGTTTTGGATACAGTTTGTAATTATTTCTTGTTAAAAATTGGCTATTACAATAATTATAAGTGCTGCTACTACTTATAACTTATAGGTACTACTCCTTTTTCTCGCTGCTGCTAAGATAAGCCTTATCAAACATGTCTAGCTCACTAGTTAAAAAGTTTGCCTTATTCTTTAGCAGCTTTGCGGAGGACGTTAGCTCTTCCAAGGACTGGATTTCTGCCTCCAACTGTTTCATCTCTTGTTCCATCTCTGCAGTGGAAGAGTCAACTAGATGACAAAGACGGGCGAAAGTGGAGGACAATTCCCTGTAATTAATCAACCATTTAAAATTAGTAGACAGACATTTTTTAACACTGAAATTCCTCAAATTACTCTAAAAATGCTTTTGAAGTAGAAGTATTTTTAGTTTGCACTTCAAACAATTAATTCCACATGAATAAAGGTGAGCAATGAAACGGATTTTTAACGCGTTGGTGAACAATCAAGTGCTCTTTTCTTTTGTGTTTCTGCTTTGTCAACCAGACACACTCAACAAATTATCCATAGAACAAATATATTTCTTCTTTGCTTACTGTTGAACTTGATGGCTGCAATTCGCGGAAGTTAGGTCAACAATCAGGCGTAGCTTTTTGGTGGCATGCTCCACGTATTGTCGCTTGAACTCTCGTTCTTTCGCTTTGTTGGTCCAGGTAAGTCGCTCGTACATGTAGAGTCCTCCGTATAAAATCCCCGTTACTGCTATAACCCTCCATCCTACCGTTTTCATTAGCTATAAAATAAATAAAAACCAAATTCCAATGCATTATGTGACTGAACAGTGAGCCAAACTTGTAAAGAATGTTAAATTTTGTTCACGCTTACAAATCCGGCCAGCAGTAATCCACCCATGGTGCCTTGACTGGTAATTGACGCAACAGCAATTCTGGAAATAATGGACCAGTCATCGTGCACACTGCCGTTGGAAGTGTAAAAGGGTGTGATTTCAGGTGGTGGGGCGAGTGGAGACAAAGGTTGCGGTAGACCTCGGCCAGGTTGCTAAAAAGGTTAAAGATGACAAGTGACAACGGAACTAAATGTCAAACCAGATGCATACTTTTTAAAAGTTCTCACTTGATCTTGTAAAAGCTTCCCTCTTGACGAGAAATATCCACCACCAAAATAACGCTTCATCAGTGCACTAGGACCAAAGCTAAACTTGAAAGCAATATCCTCGTGGAAATCCCCGCATAAGTTATCACAATTAAGTCTGTACAACACTTCAAAGGGCTCCCTTCTGGGTAACACACCCGCGTTAATATTCCTCTTGTCCGGGGGCAGCAGGGCAGACATCCTTTCTGTCATTTCCTTCTGGCTGTTTTCCATGTTCATGGCCAAAGCTGTGCTCAGTCGGGCTCGTAGATTGGAGCCAAGGCCAGACTCCACGTGACTATGCAACTCCTTCTTGTACACATTTAGCACCAGAGGGTCGGGATGAAACGGGGCGTGAAACTCGTCAACCAGCACACCCAACCGTCTTATTTCCTCGCTTAAAGCTTTACTCACTTTGCATTCCACGTCCTCTACCATTTGTCGGATTTTGTCTTTCATTTCGTGGGTCAATAGTTGAAGTTGCTTATCGGTAAAGTCGATTTTGTCCCAGAGTTCTTTGCGGAGCATGGTCTTTTGCGAGCGTAGATTTTGCGAGGACATGAATACTTTTTCCATTATGGACTTTGTGTCATTGGCAATGTGCTTGCCGCGGTGGGAGTGCTGTTGGAACTTGGTTTGCACAGCGGATTTTGAAATGCATTCTTCAAACTTGCGCTCAAAGTCTTGGAATTCAAAGTAGCGGATTTGGAAACCTTCTGCCAATGCTCCAGCTATAAAAAACAAGAGAATGATTTTAAAAACAGAATTTGAAATGAAAAGGCTATGAAAAACTTACATTGAGCTGGGAGACCCTTAGACTCTTGTAGCCTGGCTTGTAAAACTTCTTTCGCCGACACAAAGAAAATCCTCTCAGAAACTTGCTCTTTCGCCACAACCTTCAGTTCATTGACTAGGAAGTCGGAGGCTCGTTCCATGTGCTGGGCTCGTACCTGATAAAGCATTGAGAAAACTTTCAATTAGAATCATATCCCAAAAACTACATCTAAAATACATAGAACATAATCATAAATCATAATCATAAGAACCTCATTACATGGAAATGTTACAAGAATTTCACATCAACATTTTTATGGTCAATGGAACAAGGAAAATGTAAATCTAACCTGACTAGCCTCTTGAGGCTGCATTGCAACAAGAGAGAAAATAACAATTTATCAGGATAAGTAACCTATACACAGAGTTAAATTATTTATGTCTAGATTATATTACTATACACTAAAACATGATGGGTTTTCAACAAGTAAAGATCTACGAACTACAAACTACGTATAGTTTTCTATGATGATAAGTTTACTACTTAAAATATTCTAAATCAAGAAGAAGATTACTCACTTGGTCTACAAAATCAATCTCGGAGGCGGAAGCATCCCAGCGATTGTTCAGAATAAAAATGTTGGGTTTGGATATCTGATTGGAAACCTTATGGAAAAAGTTTTTCTCCTGCAAAACAATCATAATAAATTTTCATTCTTTAAAACTTTTCTAAAGGCTTGTTTTCACCTATGATTCATGATAAGATTATACCGTCAGCATTAGCGTCGATTCTGCATTGGAAACTAGCACAAAAACATCTGCATCCAGACAATGCTTATCAATCCAATCGTCCAGATTAGGTGACACGTCAATACCGGGAGAGTCCACAAACACCACGTCATCTCTTAGCAGGGGACACTTCTCTTTGGGCCAGAACACTTTGACTAGGGAGGATTCAGTAAGCTTCTCCTTGCACAGGGCATGAGCTAGTTGGGACACGGACTGAACACTACGTCGATCCTCAGAGTCTTCCAAAATTAGGTACGCTTCTCCAGGGGAGTCTGAACCTGTGTTTTAAAAGTTGACAAAGAATACTTCGTTTCAATTTCTGAAGAAAATGAACAGTTAAAATAGAATGTTACAAGCTTTGCAACCCCAATACTACTGCTAACTGAAATTACCTTTACCTTCAACCTGAAGGAAACAACTGGTTGTATGACCTATTCCACTGGGTAGGATTTTATCTCGAAGCATGGCATTAATAACTGTGGACTTTCCGTTACTCGTCCTTCCGAAAAACACCACCTACACAAAAACGTCAATATCTCAATCATCTTCAAATAGTTTCATATCACCCCAGGGGTCTGGTTCACCGAAAATTTTCATTGCTTCATTATCATTTGTATTTACTGAAATGATAATGAAGCAATGAGCCGCGCTGGTGAACCAGACCCCAGAATAGTTTAAAACTGACAGAATACCTTCATGTGATCCCGTTTGAGAACCTCCCGAATACCCGCAACCTTCTTGACATGATCCTTAACCGTATCCTTGTCTTCCGTGGATAGGATATCTGTTCCAACATCTTGTCCTTTAAAAAAGCAACACAAAACCATTCATTAATCTCCTTTCAAACTAATCATTCATTAAAATCATCCTAGAATCTTTTCCTCTAGCTCACCCTCCACAAACTGGACCGCCTCCTTAAGATAGGCCTCCACTCCCACAAAAATGTCATTGATGTTCTTCTTGGCCTGGACGAAAACCTGAAGTGGGGATATATTAGAATCAAACACCTGGGCAGTTGACGAGGCATCTCCTGCCCCTCTCAAATGACGCTGTGACTGGTTCATGGGTTGTTGACCATCCATTATAGATAATGACCGGAGCAAATTCGCCGACATTACTGCTACCCAACAAGTTTTTTATTGGTTACGGTCACACACGCAAGTAGCAGCTCTCTCAGTAGTATATTTTTTAACCGTTCACCGTTAAAAATTAAGTAAAATTGCAAGGGAAGGTAACGTGACGTGCTCAAAACTAAACAGAAAAGAAACCAAAAAAAGAACAAAATAATTAACCAAAAAATCCTAAGCTCCGGTCACTAAAAAAGTAACCAAACTTAATAAAAACCAACTGAAAAACTTGGTGATGTTCGTAAGATAACCGCTTATCTTTCTTTAAAAACCGATAACTTGTTACCTGTCGGTTACGTCTAGAGCTGATGGCCGAATGCTTTCTGCCCGTTGGATTCCTTAGAATGCTGGGCGAAGACACGTAGCAGCTTTCCTTAACTTCACCGTTCATTAGCTTCAGATCTTTCATGCGGGCACTGTGTCCAACTTTAACTAACCACTGATTAAACCACTTATCAAATTTTTAACTAGAGCAAAGAGCACCAAATCAATCAATCTTAGAAATTGGGTGATTGACCATTGACCATGCCTTTGGTCAGCTGATGACGCAACCCAGAAACAAAAATTGATCAGTCATTTTTCCTACAGTGTCACGTGTCACCAGTAGCAGCGTTGGGAGCAGCAGCGTCGTCAACGCTGATTTTTTTGTCAGGTGGGGTCCTTCTCGTCACAGGTCAGAAGAGGTACCTGTACTGATGTTGGCGATGTAAAGACGGAATGACTACTAAATAGAATTGCCAATTGACCAAATCCTGAATAAATTTGCTAGTAAATTTGGTAAATTAACGCTGGGAAATTAAACTACGCTGCAAAAAACGGTGCTGCTGCGCTGCTTTTGCTGCAGAAATAAATACAGACAACCTTGAAGAGCTGCTGATCGTGATCATGCCATGCCGTTTTTTCTGGTGCAAGAAGGCGAGGGATATACCTATCGCTTGAGAATATATCTATAGAGCTTATAAGGTGCACTAAGAACTATAGCTGTGTAGTGACGAAATATGAAGCAAGTTTGGAGTTTGGACCACTGGAAACCAAAATGGGAAAGGTGACACCCATGCCAATACTTGACCATTGTAGTCAAATCAGTAATTAAGGTGGGTTCATTGTTGAAAGTCCAGCTATAAGTTAGTTAAGTAGTTCTTAAAACTCTAGAATGTCAAGTGGGGCATTATGAGACGCTTATGAAAAGCCTGTAAAATACTACATGAACAATTAATTAAAGTAACTTAATTGTCATTTTTTACATAAAATAACGGCTACTTTTACTTTAATATCTAGCTATAAAAGTTCAACTTCAACTCATTTAACAATTTGAAGATAATCGCATACGTACGTTTTTATTCATCTATCTTTCTAGTTTCAGATTCCTTTTGAACAATAATGGAGCATTATCTAAGAATAATATTATGTGATGATGATAATGATAAATGCTCTACATATAATTATATTAAAATTCATAATTATTCTCACAGCACATTGATTATAGCACATAGAACTACCAAAAACTACTACAAAAATTAGTTTTTACGCTTTACATTATTTATAATATAATATCAAACAGCAAAGCCAACATAGCCAACTGAGAATCTGCAGTTATCTAAGAAAGAAAATTTTACAGTTGATACACAATGTATTATAAATCAATCTCCTGGGTTTATCGTGATAAATTATCCAAAAAAACAGTAAATTGTCATGCATCTATGTCAAGGTCAAGACAAAGGGACAAAATTTGTTTTCAAGTTACAACAACAGATTGCTATATTACTTCTTTTAAATATAGTTTAATAGTTGATAGTTTTACAGCAGCAGCAGTACAGAGTAATCAGTAAATTCATATAATTATATATTTTACATATTGTAGCGTTTTTAGTGTGTAGTTTAAAGTAAAGACTGAAAAGGAAAAGTTACTATAAATTGCAAATAAAAAAAGATTTATCGTAATATAACACGTATAGTATTTTATATCCACTAGTGTCTCACAGCATCAGAGAGAGAGAAAAGATTGACACATTTTCAATCAATTATTTTCAGAAGATTATTATTATTGACTAACCAGTAGTTAAAATATTATCGGTAGAGTAGATTTTTTAGATTGTAGTTTTCTTTCAAAAGTGTATGTAGTTCATGATAATTATATACTGCTTTTTAAATGGATGCAGAAGGATTTTTGAAAAACAAGCAGCCTCTTTCTGGGCCCTGAAGTTCGGGTTGTTGTAGAAGATGGTTTTGTGGAGGTGATGATGACGGCGATGACGATGACGCTGAGGAAGATGATGAGTTGCTTTGTTAGGCAACATAACTGTATTCGTCTGCCGAGTTGGGAGTTCTTTCCAGATAAGCTCGCTCGATTAGGGTTTCGATACACTTTTTGATTACGCTAATGGTTGGCGAGAAACGACCGTTTGATAACTGAAGCACCTGGAATTGTACATAAAAGTTGATAAGTTTTAGTTTAGAAAATAAATGAGTATTGGGGCAATCTGAATCTGTAGTGTTTTATATTTTCTTTTACCTCTTGAATGAGAACATTATGCTTGATTACTTTCCTCGACTTCATTATTCTCACGATAGCAGCCTGAATGAAAATCTTTCTGTCTTCTTCCACGCTCACGTGGGTTTGCTCCACTTCCTGTGGCGTCTCCTTCTGAACAGCACCAGAAATCCTGAACTTGGCACGCTTGTTGGAGTAGCCTTTGTTCAGCTTGATTATACTATCTTCCGTGATTTCCTACACAAATTCATTAAACAATTATAAAAAAAACTATCTCTGCACGAAGTACTTAGGATAGTACATTGCTCATTTTTGTACCTTATCATCACACTCGAGCAACTTGCACTCAATTAAGCTTTGCAGGTGTCGTGAGAACTGGTCATCAGTTAGTCTTGTCGCTTCACGGATATCCCTGTACGTCATTGTATCTTGAGTTTCGAAGGAAATCAGCAGTGCGATTTGAAAGGTTTGCATTATGATAAAGTACGGCTTCTTCGTGTAAGAAAGCTTTACGTCACCTACAAAGAAAAGTAATAAATCAATTTAGTTACCTATTCAATCAATCAATTATCAAATTATCCTTTTTGAGTTAAGTATCAATTCAGGCATACAGCTAGACAAGTGGTGCAGCCAAGTCAACTTTCGTCCGTTGAATTGTCGCCCATAAAACGCCTCAAACTTTTGCACCGAGCTTTCCAGCACGGGAGGGATTGCAAAGGGAGATGGATTTTGTTGAAGTGGCCAAGCACCCGCCTTCAAAAATATAAAGATAAGTTGATAAACTTATTTAACACAAATTGTTCATCATTCTGTCTGCTGCCATTAATTTATTTTACCTGCAAAACCATTATGGAAAAGCTAATCGGAAGCTTGATCCCCTCCTTGGTTAAATAGTCATTAAACTTATTGTTCAAGTCAGAAGACACGCTCACATCGGTAAACATCCTGTGCAGCTTATTAGTAAACTCATAGCCACAAGCTTGCTTCAGTCGATTAATCATCCCCTCCTCAGCGTCCATCGAGTGACTCAAGTGGTTAATCAGCCTTCGGGCTAAATTCCTTGAGTAGAACTTTTGAAAGACGTCCTTATCGTCAATATACCGAAAGATGATTATCGACTGACTCAACTTCTCATCCACTTCAGTCTCAGAATATCCCTTGGTAGACTTTTTCAGCAGAGCGTCACAGTACTTGGCCAGCAGCTCTGGACTTCTGCACGGGTTCTTGGTACAGGGTTTAAAGTTTATTACCGCAGTGCAAGCCTTGTCCAGAGAGCTGATAAACATTTGGTCGGATTTGAAAACGGTGTTTACAATATCCTTGTACTTTTTGTACAGCAAAATGATACTCTCCACAAAGTCCATGTGGGCCGTTTCCTGCTTCAGGTTGCTCACCGCCTCCAGCCCCTCCTTTTTTATGTGCGCTTCTAACGTGTCAGCAAGAACGTTTAGTCCACTTGACAGCGGTTTTAACAAGCCGTACATGTTGGTCAGATCCTGACGCTTGTCATTTTCCACCATGGAGCGACACTCCCCGTGTAATGCAGACAGATGGTCGGATACCAAGCGACGATGGCATTCCAGACTGAGTTTGGAGTAGGAACTGGCGTGAAGATAGCGTCTGGCTCGCATGTCTTCCTCGTTCAGCTTTTGAATCACCTTTTCCATGTATTCGGAAACGGTATAGTTGCTAATTAGCTTGCTAGCTTCTTGTTGATAATAGCGGCCAGTGTCTTGAAGGAAGGGGGCTTCAAATGCCTTTTCGTAGAACTAAAAAAATCAAACCAGAAACATAATTAACTTATTTTAAAAAACTTAAAACCGATTATATTTTTAAAAACTTACCGTTAAATGCGTATTAGGATCACCGGGAACACGATGCTTTGGATCTTCAACGGCTACAAAGGAGTGCACCACACCGTTAACAATTGTGGTGGAGACTGCAGTGTCACCCCGTCTGTCACTACGAATGCTTTCCAACACCAGCTCAATCAACGTGTCCTGGATCTTCTCCAGCATGTCTTGTCTCCAGATTTCTAGTCCCAACTCCCCAATCTCGATCATATGTCCAGGCATGTCTGCCACACCACCGTAGGTTATGTCCGCTTCGGATAGCTTGCTCTTTTTAACATGCTGTTGATTTAAATATCTGTGGATGGAAAATTAAATAGTCATTATAGCTAATGCTTTTTAAATACTGTAAATAATGATTCGTCTTAAAGCTTACGAGTAAAGTTTATTCAAGTACTCCACTCCTTGACTGTACTTATTCCACATGTCGTAGTACACCTTAAGTAGGCTGGAGTTGTTCTCGTATTGCTCAATCTCGTTGCGCAAGTTTTGCACGTGCTTCCGGAGGAAAGTTTGCGTCTCCGAGTAAAGCTGATTGGTAAAGGGTTCTGGGTGGGCAACGCAAAGCGTATAAACATCTCTGCAAGGTTAAGACAATAAACGGAGATACTAAATCATTCCGTCAACCTGTAATTAAGGCTTATCTACACTACACTGTGAGTAAATCAACTTACGTAAAGCGATCATTCCATTCCACACGCGGCACCTTGGACAGCGTCACCACCCCCTCAATCGTGCGACGGAGAATACCCCACGTTTCATCAAAATTTACGTGCTTTGGCCGCAGAGACATGGTTCACGGTAGTTAATTGCAACCCTACGGAATAAGACAAATGTTTTAAAATCTTCACAAAACATTCTAACTTATAGTAAAACCTGAGAAGTGGTTTTAATGGAAATTTTACCTGTTGGGAAATTAACTCCTTAACTTCTTCGTCTTCGCTTTACCAACTATGAATAACACTCGTAAGCTGTAAGCTGTATTTTTAACACAAAATCGGAACCCGATCCCCTCCACGTACTATTCGTAGTTGTCTAAAGACTTTGACTGTCTGACTTCTTCCTTCTGAGTATAACCAACAGTTAAAATGACACGTTTTCCATCTACAATTCCAAAACAATACAAAAAAGCCAAAACAAAGATTAAAAACACAATAGTCAAACCTTTTCACCGTCTTATCTAAAACCTTGTCAATGCAGCCAACTGCCTTATCGAAGATACAGTTCACCCGACTTATCAAAGAAACACAGTACCCGTGAAATGAAATCTCTTTACTTTGAAAATTGCACTAAAGCAAAATAATTAAATATTTTAATGGCCCATCATGAACCAAGAATTATAATCATGACGACTTCCAAAATGCAGCGTTTGGCAAACTCCCTTCAAACGTGGCCTTATCGGAAAGCTTATCTTCCAAATTTCCTCAAATATGCAAAACTACATACCCTCCACATGTCTCTGCCACCCACGCACACCTAAATCCCATGCAAATTTTCTCTAAAATCCCACCCATTTAGCTTATCCCTACCTTACATTGATAACCACTTTACTTAAATGATAACCCATTTAACTAACCAACTTACCCACATTTTGTGGCGCTTTTAGCACTAAAGCACTCCAGAGCACTTTCTCCTCGTCCTCAGTCCAATCTGCTTATATAAAATTGCACAAAATGTTCAGTCCAATATGGCGTTATTTTAACGGTTCACCGTTAACCTCATAATAACTGCTAATAGGTCACCAAATTAAAAGTTTTGATCTGTACACCTTTTCTTAAAAGCTGTGTTGGGAAATTTGCTAGTTCATATCTGTCCGTGTAAATTTGCGTTGTGTGTATGACAAGTCAAGTCAGCTCTCAGCTGGCCTGCCCTTCACCAAATTTCCTATCAAATTTCCTCAAAACACGACTTTCCCGTATCCTATTACTTTGTACTGTTCACTGACTTTGTAGCGTGGCACAGATACACTGACAACCATACTTTATGAAAAATCATTAGAAAAAAATCCCTTCCTTCCTTTAGTGCTTATCATAAAGGATAAGCTATAATGATAAGATGCATTGAGTACATTTATCATGTAAAACCCTCCTACTGCTTATCTTTATCTTCAAACCTTATCTACGCACTTGCTAAAGCACACGTCTCACGTTACCCCACAGTAGCGTTAATAGCGTTTTTCATGAAAAAGGTGCTTTCATGTTATTTTAATAGCATGAATAGTTAAATATTGTAGCTATTTCAGTTAAAATTAACAGTTTAGCACAAGACTTATGAACAAAAGCTATATTTAGTTATCATTCATTCATTTATGCTTTTAAAAGGATAAAATTTTAACAGGTACTTTTAAAGGGGAACATGTCAGGTAGACTCAAGAACAGAAGCACTTTTTAATCTTTTAAGTTTTAAGCTAATTTTAACCTTTCAATTAAGTTTGTACTTTTTTGGTACCTTTTTCATAAAAAAGGATTAAAAATGAATGTCCATGTCATGTCCTACGGTGCAGTATTGCACGAGAGATGATGATGATGATGATGCCGATAGCAGTTCATCTCTTCACAGAGCAATGCCCAAAACACCCAAATCCCGCATGTTTCTGCAGGCAACCCAGCCAAAAAGGAGAGTAGATGAGTAGATGCACAGAAAAAATTGACCGTTACCTGTTTTTCTTTTTCTATGAACTGAGCTGCTATGCTGCTTGCCTCTATTCTGCATTTCATACTCAACCCAACCGTCAATTTGTGTACTTCAGTCTTCACACAAGCTCCACATTATCTTGTTCTTCCTTGGTAATTTGTGGAGTGGCAGTTAATTAAACTTGACAGTTACAGTTAACAATTTTAGTTAATTTTTGGTGTGTAAAAAAATCGCCAGTTTTTTTAGTAAAGTTTGTGAATGGTGGCCCTGAGCAAAATGAGTGGCTCCACCGATTCCAACGCACAGCCGTTGTCGGTGGCTTTCGACGAGTTGATGCGTCATTATGACCTGTGTCTTGAGCATGACACGACGCGAGGTAAGAAGAATTATTTTTTGGTGTAATTGGTTACTTGATTGTTCTGGTGTTTTTGGGGGATTGATTGATTGATTGGTTTTTTATTGATTGTTTTGCAGATTTCCTGGCATTTGTTAGCAATCAGGAGGAATGCATGGAAAAGTGGAACAATGCCGAGCAGGAGTGCAAGCGTCTCCAGTTGGAAATCCAGAACAAGGATGGAGAGTTGGCCGCTCATCAGAAGAAGATTGAAGAAATCCGAAAGCACTTGGAGGGCAAGATGCAGCTTTTGAACAAGGTGGAGTTGGAAAAGGACCGTGTGACAATGCGAAATGATTCGGCTAGAGTGCTGGTTAAGAGTTATTTAAAGGAGGGGAAAATCGGTGGGGAGATGAAGGACAGGCTGTTGAACATTCTAAGTGTGCTGGAAAATGGGGACAGGGGAGGAGTTTCGGTGTTGAAGAGTCCAGGACATGGGTTGGATACCATTTCGGAGGATGGGAATGGAACCACAGGTAAAAATATTAAGCTATAAAAATGTTTTTAGTTAGTTGAATGGGCAAGTTTTAAGATTTTTGTGTGATTTTTTATATTTTTTATGAAGATTTGAGCATGACCCAGTCAGAAGACGATCTGGATGTTAGTGTCCGTGGAGGCAGAAGGCGTTCCAAGCGACCCTCAGTAACCCGTGAGGATGTGCAGCAGGTTAAGCGAAGCCGTCATGCTTCGGGAAAGAATCTGAACCAAACTGAACAGTTGATTGCTAAGACGGTAGTCTCTTTTCCGAATAATGGACCTATTCATGCCATTGCCACGCTTGAGGCTATTCCTGGACCGCAAACGAAGACTACTTCAAGTTCTAATTATAATTATCCTAAACCTTCAGCACCACCGTTGCCATCAAGTGGTAAGAAGCTAACTAGTTAAGTTTAATCTTTTTACTTGCTTGTTTTGCTAATTTTTAGTTTAATATTTTTTTTAGAATCTGAGTCAGATGCCGTTGGAGGCTGGATTGAAAAGGGCCGCAGTTCCCCTGCAGTTTTGGGAGATAATCGTCGTGCTTCAAATCAACAAGCCACTTCTTCCACGCAGTCACCCCGCTTTGGTCGCACGCTGAGTACCGGAGGACCCATGAACATTAGGCAGCATGCCTTTTGCCAGAAAACGGTTATCAAACCCGAGACATGCGAGCCATGTGGAAAGAGGATAAAGTTTTCAAAGTTGGCTTATAAATGCAGGGATTGTAAAGCTACATGTCATCCAGAGTGCAAGGACAAGGTTCCAATTCCTTGTGTGAGCACTGGAACTCCGGGAAATAAGCATCATCACAACATGGTAAGCTTATCATCTGAGAATTCTAGATAAGATAAGGTTTCTAGTTAATCATCTTATCTTTTAACTTAACTTTCTATTTTATTTTTAAGGGTACACTGGCTGACTACGTGCCAGTTGAGCATCCCATGGTGCCCGCTTTAATTCAGCACTGTGTCAATGACATTGAAATCCGTGGCTTGGACACTGTGGGCTTGTACAGAGTACCTGGACCCGAGCGAGAGGTGAAGGACCTCAAGGAAAAGTTCTTAAGGGGAAAAGGGGTACCCAATCTGACTCGCTATGATATTCACGCCATTTGTGGCTGTGTAAAGGACTTCCTGCGCAGTCTTCAAGAGCCCATTGTTGGGCGTTGGTTTTGGAAGGACTTTGCCCTTGCTACGGAGATCAATGACAGGAATAAAAGACAGACGGAGATTGAGCGTATAATTAATGATTTGCCGTTGCCAAATCAGGATACTTTGGCTTTTATGGTGTTGCACTTGCAAAGGTACTTAAAATAATCACCTTTCATTTTTTAATTATGATTTATTTTCATAAACTAATCATCTAACTTAACGTTTTTTTCAGAGTTGCTGAAAGCCCAGAAGTGAAAATGCCCATTGGAAACCTGGCTAAAGTGTTTGGTCCCACAATTGTTGGCTACTCTGAACCCGAGCTGGATAGCAGAACAATGTTGGAGGAAACCAAAAAGCAGCAAATGGTCATGGAGGTGTTGCTTAACATGCCAGGTGAGTTCTGGAGGAAATTCTTGACTCGCTCCGAGGGAAAAATCTATTCCGCTGGAGGAAGCTACAACAAAGCCAAAGCAAGAACGCTTCAGTCACCTTATACTCCTCATGGACCTCGATCAGTGAACAACGTGGATCGCATTCGGAACACGGGGGGAAAGAAGATTTACTTTTCTGATGACTCGCCGAAAGATGGAATTAAAACGCGCTCTCAGAACAAACGCACATTCTTCGACTAAACTTAAAATAATTGTTTTACTGTAAAAACCTACGCTTAATCCACTTGTTCTTACCTCACTGTTGAGTATTGCTAAATTGTACAAATCTATTATCTATTGTTAACTATTATCCACAACTATAAAAATGCATTGTGTGTGTAGCTAGTGCTATTTAGAAAGCTAGATTATTTAACTTAAGTTACCTTTTACAAAAGTAACCGATTTTTTAGTGTAAAACTCCAAAATTAACCACTGGTCTGATCATAAGTAATAGGAGGATGTAATAAACTCATGATGATACGTGACGTTCTTCTAAAGACCAGATATTATAATTTGCAAGTTTAATTCTTAATTTATGATCCTACTTACCTATTTATATTTTGTCTAAAACCCCTGCTCTATTATAGTTTACTAAACTGACATTACTAAATATTTTTATCGGTATGATTTTTTTTTGAATGGTTTGAATCTTTTAATAATAAAAATGAACATAAAAACTTGTATTTACATTTTCTATTAAAGTTTATTACCAAAAAATATACAAACGCAGAAAAAAAAGTAGTTAAAGTACATCATTAAAACATTTCTGAATACCCCTACGCTCTAAAAATCTACACGATTCTTCATCAATCATAAGTTTTCCTTTCTGTTTAATTATCCGAAATGATTAGCTCATCAATTCCCCAATCCTCGTAGCTGTGATCCGGCAAGTACCTCCGAATGATAATGGGAATCTTTCTGAGTTTCAACTCCTTCATGGCAATTTGTAAGGGATCCGTTTCCCCTTCCAGTTCCACCATTACCGGAGCACACATTGCAATTTGTAAGGCTCGGGTGCCCAGCACACGAGCTCGCTCGTACTTGGTCATGTACGGGGTTGTAATACGCTTCTCGGGGGCTACGCTTCCACCTCCGGCACCACCCGCTTCTCCAGCGTTTAGCAAGTCTATATTCTCTCCATCCTGTAAGCAAAACAATTATAGAACCTTTTAAACTCTGTCAAGAAGTTATTCCAAAACCGTTAAAAAACGTAATTTTTGAAGATCTTACATCATCCGGATTTAGATCATCAATTTGCTCCGTGTCGTCCACAAGATCGTCATAGTCATCTCCTCCCATATCCCCTCCAACGCTGCAATTAAAAGCATCATTACGTCACCTCTGTCAACTACCCTCATCCCCTCCAAAACCAAATTAAGCTGTTATCTCAACTTACTCATCAGGCTCGTAATCGTCCGCCATTTTGTTAACCTGTCAACCTTCCCAAAACGCTTCCTTAACGCTGCTACCCACTCTCCAACGCTGCCAGCGTCCAAAAAATCCCCGAAAAACTACAAAACACAACCAACACCAAAAATTAAACCCTCCACATCATCTTAACCTTCCCAAATTCCTTTTTAAAACCCAAACTTACCTTTAAAACCTCTTGTTAACCAAAACGCTGCTCCGAACGCTTTAAAACTCCAACAAAACGCTTTATAAAACGCTGCTGCTCACCAAAAATTAACTTGTCGATCACCGAACGCTGCTGACGATGTACTACCAAGCTTGTGTGCTACCTTCTGCCGGGCTGCTTCACTTAACCCATTTTGCTCAATGGCTTGGTTGAAATGCGTTCAATCTATCCAGCCAGCAGCTGGACACGTACATCCAAACAAGCCAGCAGATACTTGTGTCGTGTGTCCATCTGCTGACGTATGTGCAGCCAAAAGCAAAACAAAAGATCACCTGATTTTCTAACGCTTACAGCGTCGCAGCAGCGTTCTCTCAGCGTTCAGCACTTAAAAGTACCACTGCTCAACTGTCTTTAAAAACGCTGATTTAGCTACGCTTTCACTTTTGACAGCTTCTAGAATTTATTGAGAGTAACAAGTGGTTCAAGCATTTTATTTTGTAGTTTGCGCTGAATGGGACGCTGATTAAATTGACGCTTTAAAAACGCTTGGAGGATTTTTGGAGGGTTTTGGAGTTTGTGGTGGTGACATTGGCAAGTTTGGAGTTTGAAGTGGAACCCCAAATGAAAGAGGAGCTGGAGGAGACCAGAGGATTTGTAGGGTTTTGTCTTTTGGACGTGGAGGAAGTTAACTGGTTTGGAGGGGAAGATGGAGGGTAGGGGCGTTGGAGCATGGGCGTTTAGGCTAATTGTTGGCTTTGTGGTGTTATCGAGCTTCCTGGACAATGGGACCCATGCTTGGGATAATGCGGAGTTTGAAATGTTTGATTTGGTGGAGGAGGTGAACAAGAACTTTTACGAGGTGTTGGGGGTGTCACAGGTAAGAAAAATGACGGTTATGGATTGTATTACGGTTAATTTGGGATTTAATTAAGGTTTTGCTTTTGTGTAGGATGCATCGGCCAAGGAAATCAGAACGGCTTACAGAAGACTTTCTGTGAAAATCCATCCGGATAAGAACCCAGCGCCAGATGCTAGCGAAAAGTTTAGGCAGCTTGTGGGAATCTATGAAGTTTTAAAGGATGATAATCTCCGCAAGAGTTATGATGATGTGTTGGTTAATGGGCTGCCCAACTGGAGACAACCCATGTTTTACTTTAGACGGGCTAGAAAACTGGCCATGTGGCAGGTTTCACTTATTTTGTTGGTTATCATCTCTGTGGGGCAGTATTTGGCTGGATGGGCTTCCTATTTTGAAAAGAGATTATCGATGGTAAGAATAATTCATAGATTAGTTATCAGTTAAAGGAATAAGGTGGATATCTTGCTGGTTTAAAACTGAATTCTGATTTTGGGTACTGTTTTAGCGAGAGATTATTGAAACGAGATTAAGGCAAAAACAGCGTTCAAGAAAAGCGCAGAAGGATGGACCAACAATTAGTGAAATTGAGGCAGAAATGGATCAATATCTTCCAAAGCCCAGTTTATGGAACATTCTTCCCTTTCAAATTTTACGGGGCATCAAATATCTTATCTTTAACCTTCCTGGAGACATTCTTGCTCACATGGAGCACGTTAAGCAGCAAAAGGAGGAGGAAGCCAGAGAGCAAGAAAGGCAACAGCAACTGTTGGAAGAACAACAGCGTCTTGCACAAGAGCCCAAAAAGCCAAGAAAGCGAAAGACGTTTGTAGCTCCCGAGAAGGAGGAAAGTGATGGAGAAGATGGAGCTGAGGATGGGCAGGATGACCAGGAAAGTGTGAAGGTACCTTCAAAACCAAAGTACTTAAGTGGAGGTCTGTGGACAGACGAGGATTTGGGAGAATTGGCCCAGTTGTGCAAAAAGTTCCCTGGGGGAACGCCAGAAAGGTGGGATAAAATCTCGGACGCTTTAGAAAGACCTGTTCCTGAGGTTATCTTTATGGCCAAAAAGGTAAAAAGTACACTAAACTTTTAGAAAGTCTTTTTAAGGTTAGGTATCTATAAACTGTTTATTTTTATGTTCATCAGGTCATGGAACGACTTTCCAAGCGTCAGGAAGAAGAAGAAGAACAAAAACCTCAGGTCAAAGTAAAAGTAAAAACGAAAGGGGGTAAAGCGGATGCCATTGCCGCTGCGTCTGGTGACATTGACAATGTTGCCAATTGGAGCGCAGATGAGCAAAAGTACTTAGAAAAAGCACTTCTTGTGTATCCCAAAGGAGCTTTGGAAAGATGGGATAAAATAGCCACAATGGTCCCAGGTCGTACAAAGGTACGTATCAATAATGCTCCATCTCTCCAAAAAACATGTTTTATACAATGCTGTAGAAAATCACCTATTATTCTTATTTTAGGAGGAATGTATGGCCAGATTTAAGTACGTCGCCGAGCTAGTGAAAAAGAAGAAGGAAAAGTCTGAAGCTCCTGCGGAAGGTACCGGAGACACTCAACCTGTCTCATCTTCAGAAGGAGATTCTTCTTCTGTTAAAAAGTCCACTGAGGACAAAAGCTCTCCAAAATCTTCCTCAGAAGACGCAGAAGTAAGCTCCACCTCCAAAGACTCCATTGAACGGAAGGACTCTGACTCTTCCAACAAGTCCAACTCGGACAATGACTGGTGCTTGGTTGAATCCTCAGAACAGTGAAACTGTATACAATTTTTATTTAATCTTTATAATGACTCTATTATACTGAATCTTATACGCATCAATATTTATAGTTTGGTTTAAACTATATATTTTATTTACTGTGTATTTCCTCTGTGAAAAAACAACGTGACAAGCATAATATTTGCTTTCTTTGTCGTGTCAGTATTTTTTAATTTAAATTGCGTTCGTATACTATTCTTACTTCTTATGATTCAGTTCAGTTTATATACTTTACTGTGGTGGTGCTTATCATAGTTTTTAATTCAAGAAACATGTCAATGATATTGTAAATAGCTTAAATGAATATTATTTTAATGAATGTTTAATGCAAAAAAATGATGAATATTGTGATAAATTATAGTGTCATTGCCAGACGATGAAAAATATCCATTAAAACAAACTATTGTACATTGTGAAAAAAGAATGCTCTTTAGACAGTAAACCTTTTAGACTATAGATTTGCAACAATAAATGATTTATGAATTGAAATAAGTGTTTTTAAAACTTCCATTTTTTTTTGCACACAGAAATCTTTACTGGTTTTTTCTTTTCTGTATATTTTATAGTATCAACGCGTTTCTCTCTTTTGGTTTGCTACAAAGATAGAAGAGAACAAAAAAGTATATATACTGTAGTTTTATATCCTCTCTCACGAGATTTTTTTCCATTTTAATCTTTTTGATAAGATCATTTTACAAAGTCTTACACGTCTTAAAACACTAAAAAATAAGCAGTCGTTCGTTTGTCACCAAACCACGTTTTGGTTTTTTTATACACAGAGATAATTAATTACAATTAATTAATATATAAACCGAAGAAACAAAACAAAAAACAAGATTCATTTTTATACGCTTACGTATTATGATTTTCTAAAGTTTAGGTAAATGCTCTTATCATCAATTATTATACAGTTTTGCTACATAGTTTAATTAATAACACAATTAATTATACAGATAACTTATGCACAGGCAACAAAAAAAACTTATAAAATGGATTATTTTTTTATGCACAAGACCAGTTTTACAAGTTATTAGTATATGAAACATGTTTCATATCAAATTATTATGCATAATATTTTTTACATGAAGAAGTACGCGGAATAGAGGATACATTTTTAACTCACTTTTGAAAATTGTGAAAATTTCATTTTGATACTGCTTGATTTTGCGATGTGATGTAAATGGCCAGTTTAGAAATTTTTAGACCCGAGAAAAGATTTTAAAATAGTTTTATCTTCTGGTTTCATTACCTATTCATATATAAACCTAGCTATAGAATTTTCAAAACGGTGACAATTTTAATACACATTTTTTATAAACCAGACTCTCCATAAGACTCCAGAGAGTTTTTTTATACCTAATTGTAATTTTTGGCGATTTTTTGTTGTGGTTTTATTCTGCTGAGTAGTATAGTACCCCTATCAATTCTTCTGATGAATTATAATGTACCATGTACGGACATAAGTTTAATTTAATAATACACACATTTTTTTGTATAATAGTCTATTATATAGTACACACATAAAAATTCGTTGCTTTTTCTGACAAAAAATTTGATACTGCTAGAAAACTAGGATAATTATTATGTAGTAATAGGAGTATACACACACGTACGTGGGTTGTTGTTAGATTTACAATTTACATTTTTCAAGGGAAACCAATAAGCCAAAAAATTATAAGAAATTGAGACTCTTCTAGTTCATCCTGAGAATGAAAACAAGACTATTGTACATTTTTAAGCTAATTCATAATTAATTTTTGTCACTCGGGTCTAGTCACTCGGGAGGACAGTTAACATAATATTGAGACTGACACATGAAGACATAGTTTGTAGCAAAAAAACAGACAAGATTTTTGAAAGAGAGATGGACAAGAACATAAAAAAGTAATTTTTAACCAAGACAGTTTTTACTTTCTAGAAATCGTTTACAGCCCATGAAAAAAGGAATGCTCTAATCAATACCACCGATTTAGTTCTGAAATTGATTGTAATTCTTTCTTGGGGTAAAATGACACATGCGTGCATATTGCGAATATAAAGCGAACAAAGAACTTATCTTGATATAATTAAACTAAACGATAAAGAAAAGTCAACGCAAAAAATTATTGTATTCATCAAAAAAAGGAATTTTCTTATCCTTCTCGTCTTCTTCTTTCTGTGATAAACGTAATGGATGAACACGCAGTCTTTTAAAAAATGACTTGAAAAAACCTAGTTGTAAAACTATTATTCGTAGTAATTCGTAAAATATTAAAACTGTGTACCAACTCAGTTAATTATAATGCCCTTTTAAAGTGTGTGCACCCATCGCTTTCTGTTTCTGTGATGTTTTTATATATACTTGCCTTTGATTTGAGAAAAAAAAGTTACAAAAAAACCTAACTTATTGTTGTGTGCAGCAGCAGCAGTTAAGCATTTTTAGTTGATATTTACACAAAAATTCTATATAATACACACAAGATCATTATTTTTTAGCTCTAGAAAATTCGTACTGTTTATAAAGTGTAATTAATTATAACAACACATTGTATAGCTAGACTACATAATTAGTTTAAAGATTACATGATCATCAGTTTACAGCACAGCACAGGTAATATAATTATTATAATAGGTTTATAAAACTGAAAAGACCGTTTTTCACCGTTACGATTACAGTTGACAAATAGTTAACAAAAAAACTGAGCACAATGAAAACTTAATTATTATATCAACAAGGCATAAAAAACCAACAAAGAACTTGCTTATGATTTATAAATGCCTATTTCTTTGAAAAGTGTACACAGCAAATTATCGATTTACGTTGTAATTTGTAATCTACATACGGTAATTATATTTGATTTAAACTACACACACGTTGCTCGAAAAGCTATATTATTCCTCATTATGAAACTGTGATATTAATACCTTGTTTCACTTTCCAATTTTGTATAGATATCTCAAGTTCAAATTCTGAAGACTTTTTGTTTGAAACATAACTATTTTCCCTACAGCAAATGAACGCATAAAAATATTATGAAAGAGAAGCACGAGAAATCACAATAAGTTCGTTATCTGACTGAGATTTGTAAATGCATAAAAGATTACATTAGCTGCCTTGAAGTAGAGACCTTTCGATGAATTTTCTTTCTTGATGAATTGATGTTCATAAATTCATTTTCTGTTTTGATGATTCATTCATTATGATGATGTTGGTTGCTTTTCTGATGACTGAAATGACGTTTTCTTCAAGTCAAGTCTGATATCTTCGATTACGCACGAAACAGTTTTATTTTTTTATATAGCAAGCTTCAGTAGTTAACTTCATCATCAAGTTTTTTAAACGCAACAATAATTACAAGTTATCATTACATATTTATTATTATTTTTATAAAGTCTACATGGTTCACATTATTATGACAGTATGAAAACAAAAACGCTTTAAAAGAAGAACAAAACTCGTTTTAAAAGAAACCTTCTTCTTCTTCTTTTTTGTTAATTATGCCGTTCATTTGCCTTAGTAAAAATAATCATTACGTCTACAAAAACTACACCGAGATCTATCTTGGCTTAAGTGTTTTTAAAAAATTGGTTTTTTGTTCGTAGTTTTTACATGATACAATAACATAACGTGTTGTGTTTGTGTGTGTGTACAATTTTAAACAATTTGAAGTAAATTGTAGTTCAAGTTAAAGAAGATTTTTTTACGTATTAATAAATTTTACCTTTATTTTTTTATACCTCTAGATAACCACATTTAAAGTTTTTCCTGCTTTTTCAGTAAAAATCTTATACAAGCTAAAAAGTATAGAGAATATTCAATATATCAATCCTGTAGTTTTATAATAGACTGCTTAACACACTGCATTATACAATTCTAAATATACTTATGTTTCTTAAAGTGTATACTTTTTAAACAAGAAGAAAGAACAATAATATTGTAGTGCTTGTTCTTTTTGTCACAATCAGAGAAAAATGGTTATACAGAGTATAGTTTTTCATATAATATAATAATTTTATACTTAGTAAATAGTTCATGTTGTTTTTATGTACTTATGCAAGTACAACGTTCACAAGTTTAGTTATTAAAGAGAAAAAAATAATAATTAGTAAATCAACGCGCGAGAGATAGTTTACAAACTCCGCCATAGCTTACACGTATGACGGACGTCGTCATCGTCAAAAAGTTCATAGTTTATATCACTAAACACGTTATATATTTATATAACCTAATAAAAAAATGCAAGGTCAAAAAGGAATATGTTTTTTCGCCCCTAGATAAATGATGATTGTTAAGAATTTTAAAAAGACGGGTTTTGGTCACAAGTGAGCTTAGAGGTTACCGTCTCTCCCTGTACAAAAATAGAAGAAAAAATAACAAAAAAGTGAGTTTTTTAGCATGAATTGTGAATTGTGAGTTATGGTTTGGAAACAGGATATTGAAAAATGAAAAGAAAGAAAGAGAAGAAAGCTAAGAAGAAAGAGAATAAGACAAGGAAAGATGATGACAGACAGAGAGAGAGATTGAGAGGAACACTTACTTATAAAGCAAATAATCTCTAATTGCAGGAGGAATATTCAGTTCGTTAATGCGGTGAATTCTTTCCTTTCCGATACACTGGCGGATAACCCTCCTACATAGAAACATTAGGGGAAGTGGTTCCGCTATAAAGAAAACAGAAAGAAAAGAAAGTTCATTAAAATGCTCATTAAATCCGTTTGAGAGATACAATCTTGAACGTTATTTGTTTCCACTTACGTTCAAGACCACCTATGTATTTCATCGTAATTTCACAGTGTCCCCATACAGCAGACACTATCGGGTACAATTTCTTTCCTTTCAGTCCTCTGAACGCTAGTCCTAGGTATTGACCGTCCACAACAAATGCTAAGGTTCCTTCGTCCATATCTAACACGACTGGAGTTCCAATAAAGCATTATGATTAGTAATTCTGAAAGCTATACTATAACTTATAATTATTTTTTACTACTTAAATTATTAATCTCTACCTTGGAAGGTATCGGGCACAACAAAGCTTTCGTCGGGTTTCAGCAGTGCAGGATAGCTGGTTCCTGATGTGGTGTTTTTGCTATCATGATAAAGTTTGTTACGGCCTAAGTCCCACCCCCAGGATTGATCGTTACTACCTACCAGGCTCTGCAAATGTAAAATAGAAGCTCGGGTTAAAAACTTCTTGAAATTAAATGAAAATTTATCAAAGCAGAAAAAAATCAATAAACCTTTTTAATTACCTGATAGCCTACTGAATTCAGAGGAGCATCCTGAGTGGCAACTCCTACCACGGCGTGAGTACCCCGTTGACGTGTTGACCAATGGATTTCCCATACGTGAAGTCCTCTACTGAAGCCCGTTTTTCCACGTATACAATCCGTACTTTGGGCTACTGGATGTCGATGGAATGTAAGCTTATCGTCCTCCTAAAAAGAAGAAGAACAAAAAGAATTAGAAAAATAACTTGAATTGCTAAGAAAGTTGAATTGAATAACTTGTGGGGTAAAATGAGAAATGGATAACCTACCTTGACAAAAATATTGAGTGATCTGTCCTCTGAATTCCAGGCGTGCTTAATCTGCACCTCCTTGGACACTGGCGGCATATCAAGTAACATGTCAAGTCGAGCTGGTGGCGTCAGTTCTTCCGCCAATTCTCTAGGTCCTGGGGTTCGTGGGGTGGTCTCTCTTCCCACTGCCTTCCCACCACCAACTGTACACCAAAATGATAACCACCATTTTTTAGCATTCATCTAACTTATCATAGAATAATTTTAAAGGTTATCTGAAGATAACTACTCACCTGAAACTTTCTGACCCATGCTCATTCCACGATTTCTAGCCCGGGTACGTAAAAACTTATGACCTCCTCTGGTATAGTAAGGTAGAGATTGTCTGCTGGTGATCAAGGGCGAGATACTGATATTCACTGGCGTTGACACGGAGGCGTTGTGATGATGATGATGATGAACTGGATGAATATTATGCTGAGGTTCAGCACAAAGTCGCAGCGACGAACTGTTGGGATCAGCCCCAAGGGGTGGCCCACTGGGTATTAGTGCTGAAGCTGCTCCTCCTCCTCCAACTCCAACGACTGCAGAACCTCCTCCTTGTAAACTATTAACCGGGTTGGGATTCAGAAAGGCAAAAGGAATGGGATGACTTCCGTTCAGCCCTGCGCCTCCTCGGTTGGAGTTTAGGTGGTGAGGCGGGATTGAGGGACACCCAGAATTTGCACAATTGTTACGGGCGGACGCTCCACTTAGCACCGCTCGACACTGTTGAGATCTGCAAGTAAAACAAGAATAAAAACTAATTAATTAAACCAATCATTCCACACGTAAACTCTACACTTTACAGCTTCGCAAATTTTAAACCGGTGACATTAAAGTGACAATTTTATTTACTCCTCCCAATTGTCCCAATCCCAAAACCAATCCTCGTCTGATTCGGATGATTCGGTTTCGGGTATGACGTCAACTTGTTCTGGCGGAAGCGGAACTTCTAACATCAACTCATTCAACTCCTCGCAAATCGAACAATTGCAATCGACAGCATGTTCTTCCGATATTTCATGTTCTTCCGACGACATTTTCAAACAATTAAAATTACACCCTAAACCTTCCCTTTCTAATTGTTTAAAATACAATAACAGTAAGTTTGCAAGATGGACGATATGAAAACCAAAAAAACCGTCACCGGATCACACGTCAATCTCACCACCTCTCAATGATGCCAACCACCCGACTAAACCAAATTTACTAACCTTCTAGGAAAATAATGCCGCTTTGGGGAACTGGCAATAATGGACAAAGGAGCACCTTGTAAAGCTTGTAACCGGACCGTCCCCCGAGAAATAGTAAACTAGCTTAGCAAATTTGCTTTTTGGGTCATTTCATCATCAGTAAATTTGATGAACAATGAACAAGGTAGAAATCCCCGAGGAACCCAAAAACCAATTTCCAATCTGTGAACCTATCTGCTAATCTATCCATCTTTGAAAGTGTACTATCCAGAATATGAGTTGGCTTTCTGCGTCTCAACTTTCTATGCGCATTGGTACCTTATCTTTAGGGAAATTTGCATGAAATGTTAGGAAATTTGGTAGTTTGCATAAATTTGATAAGAATGTGTGCATTGGATTCATTATGAAATTTTCATAGGAACTGGGTATGCAGTGGACAATCAACCGAGTAGTTAACAATGCAAAAACGCATTTTAATTAAAACCTGTACAAATTTTCTCATAAAAACATAAGCCAAGCCGGTAAAACACACATGCAAAGCCATTAAGCTCATTATTTAATGTCATCATCTTCATCCCAACTGCCTGATCATCTTCTCGTCGACATCATCATATTCATCGTCATCATAAAAAATGCGTTATCCTTCATACTCAAGATGATGGTCATGGTCAGCCATTTTCCATTTTAATGCTGATGCCATTGCCACGCAGGAGAGTATAAAAAGGACTGGCCTTCGGAAAGCGGTGAACCGTGTAGAATTGTAAATTGTGTAAAGTCTACCGGCATTTTCATTCATTATTTTCATGTTAAGTTACAAGTTACAAGCAAGCCATATATCATCGTCAGTTCAGTTCATCATGGAATATTCCATATAATGGATTTGTACATTAAAAGTGAAGATAGCTTCATTCCACCAAAAAAGAGGAAGTATTTGCATTTTTGCATAATGGCACGTTATATTCATTGCACATGATTTTATGATGATTCATGACTATGACTTAATTTGCTATTGAGGTCAAAATCTTTTTTGGTGGATAATGATGAACAGACTATTGGGTTTAGCATGAGAATAAAATGGGAACTGGGAAGCTTTTAAATAGGTATTAAAACTAATACAGTAGCAGCGCAGACATGAGAATCAGGAGATCAGATATTCATATGTCTACGATCTGTTTAAAGCAGACATCGACATGATGAATTTAACATGAAACAACTTCAAATATGGTTTTATGAATTGTATGTTATCCAAAAATATTGGTTTGTCCTTCGTAGCTCATTTGCATTCGTCACGTTTGCAAGAATTAAAGACAGAAAAAACATGACAATTTTGCATGCACATTTTATACCTATTGATGTAAGATGTAATCTAGACTCTAGACAGAATACCTACATAAAAGAATGATAGATTAAGTATCTATCCAAAAATTATTCAAATTTTCAAGAAAAGTGATTCATCAATAATCCCCATTTTTATATTCAACATAAACTTGTACTGTTTTTGTCATTGTAGCTTTTTAGGGAAAAAGCGTGATGTTTTTAAGTGCATTTCCAAAAGAGACAAGTGGATGTCTAATTTGGTTTAAGAGCACTTGACCATATTACATCTTCTTGGTTTTTCTTATAAGAATTTTTGAAGAAGAAGACGAAGATGCAAAAGGACTCCCATGAAGCATGAGTGCACACCTCATTCAACACCTGCCTTACTAACTAAAATTAGCGTTGAAAAAACACCTCGTGTGTAATTTTTTCAAGTAAAAAGCCTACTCCTGTCACTCTCCACAGCTTTTTATGGACAAGTTGACCAAAAAACGGGGATCATGAAAGGTGGCCATAAAAAGGCAGAATTTAATTTGGTTTTGTGTGCTGAGAAGACACCTATGTCTTTGTTTGCATTTTTTTGTGAATCCAGTACCAAAAAATTTGCCAAAAGAAGATGTTACCAAAAAGTATCAAAATCAATTGACTTTATAAATTGTTGTTTAGAATGCCTCTTCTTAAACTCAACAATGCACCTATTTGCTACAATGCTCATTATCCAAATCCCAAGTTCCCAACAATTGCCTTGCATGCTAATTCCTCCCTCTTCTAAGCTCATCATTTAAAACTCTGTAACAATTCCTTTTGTTCTTCACTTGTCTTTCTATCTGTTATGTTGCCTGTTGGTCACTCTTGTAAAATCATAACTATAATTACTATAACTAACTTGACACTGAGTTCTTAAACATTATACCTATATGTTTGCTTGCCACTCACGTAATAATTTAAACTCTAAAGAGCTTGCATGCATTATGCATTAAACAAAAATTCTATTTATGCTCAAGGTATTCTCTCAATAATCATCATAAGTTGACTATATATTGATACATCAAACATCACCTTAGCTCACCTCACACAAACACAACAATGCTTGAATACTTTAACAATGAGCTTGCCACTTTTGGCCTGCATTGTCATGTCGTTTTATTATTATTGGGATGATACACACTTGAATGTAAAAAAAATTCTATTAGCCACCCTAAACCAAACTATCTTTCTACATTGCATTGTTGCATGTGGCGTTGGTTCTGTTGGTATGTTTCCAAATAAAGAATATATGTGACCAAACGTTTCTATAAGCCATGAGAACTCCTAGTATACTTGTTAAAAGAGCCTGACCTCCAAAACACTTTTATTAATGAGTGTACAACAGCACATTAGTGCACACACGTTTGTATTTATTATTCAAGCGCACAGGAAAAACTAAACGAATATACGCTGCGATATGCGATACGCTGAATAAAATGCATTTTTACTACGCAGGTAGGTAGATAAGGAATATATGTAAGGTGAAGAGGTGCGTTAAAATTAAAGTGTGATGTGCCATGCCTCAGAGGCATAGTGCATTGTTGAAAGGAAAAGGATTGCGATTGTTGCATTATTGCCTGTTATGCATTTTGTCTATAGTGCATAACGTGATGAGATAAGTACCTACTCACAATCATCAGTACTCAGATTTTTATGTTGTTTTCGATGAGGGACAAGGAACAAAAAAAAAACAAGAAGATGTAATGCATTAGACTATCTACCTATATGCAACAATGAAAGGCAACAATGCAGAAAAAGGATTTCAAGAAGATTCTTTACAATTTTATAATTGCACTTGTTCAACAAGAAAAAAAGCACGTGTAAGGCTTTAACATTGTTATGAATGCGTGTTATATAATGCAATTGAGTGCACAAAAATTGTTATGAAATAGTTAATGCACCAAATTTACTGAGGAGTACAGTCTTTTTAATATAGTGTTGCTAATTGCTTGAAATCCTATAGTATTTTTTATATCGTGTACATGCTTTCATCTTTGAAAATCTAAATCTTCGTCCCTGCTGCCATGCCCGTGCATATCCTATTCTACAAAATTTATTACTTTCAAGTCTGCATATGACTTATATGACCACATATTGTGTACTAATGTATGACAGAAGGTACAAATTGTAAAATGCAATTAAGTACGGAGGACATAAGTAGACAGAAAGGTCTTGCCGTGCGTTTTTACTGCCAAAAATTTGCGAAAGCTATTGTTATTGTTATTACATAGTAGTAGTTTTTAGAACCTTCTTCCTTTGAAGACCAATTGCCAATTATAATTTTTACAATAACATATTTTTGTAACAGAATGCTTTTAAAACGTGGCTAAGCCGAAATGTGTATTTTTACAGTTCAGTAGTACACATTCAGTACGTATAACCGTTACGCAACAGCCTGTTAAAATATTACTTATTTTGTAGCTCTTGTATAACCTGGCATTTTGCAGCTTATCAAAGGGCAAAAATGTCTGTTTTATAACAGAACTACAAATGCCGAAACAATAGTGTTTTCTCCAGCCAGCGATAAACTTAAAATTCAGAAGGAAACCCCACGTGACCAAAAAAATAGCCACATTTTCTTTTTCTTCTGGACTATTTGCGTTTGGTAATTTGTTTGCTGTTTGTCTTGGTAGCAAAGATGGTGGCATTTAAGTTTCAATCCACTCTCATACCACACATTTCCGCTCAAAAATAAGCCCACAGCTTTAATACTGTCTCAATTGCGTTTATATAAAGTACTCAAATTGAGTAGGATGCGCAAACAGAGAGAAAAGAAACCTACATTATCATAATCATCATTATCATCTCCACCATACTGCCAAAGCCTTTAAACCCTTTCACTTGGCAAACATCACGTTTTCCCGGAATATGTGCTACTATGCTTGAGCATTATCAGTCCGCGTTGATCACCCTTAAGTCCTTATTTCCTGCCAGGCTGTGTACGATCTGCAACTCACTTGAGCATTGAAATGAGCTTTGTACCTTGCCATTATTCTCTTCAGAGAACCTCAAAAAATATATTCCGTCCACTTTAGCACGAATTTTTTCAAAGCTGTAAACCTTCAAGCTTATCCCCACGTTTTTACAAAACGTGTGTGTTTTCACTTTACGTAAGTATAAAGGTAAATGGTAAAGGTAAAAATCTAACCAAAAACGCTGTACAGTTCATATCCGGTTTTACTGGAAGTGGCAACCCACACCAGTGGCATGAAAACATATTAACAATAAAACTAGTAGTTTTTTTTCTATTCTACAACGATCAGGTACAATACTGGCTTTGATGCTGGTTTCCTTTTCATTCTTATACCAGAAAACCGGAAAGCCAAAGCTAACCAAAAGGAAAAACAGAAAATGAACCTCAATAAAGCGTACAGTATTCCAGCAAACCAGAACCAGTCATTTTAATGAATATGTGAAGCCTTTTCAACGCAATTGGATTAACGGTCACACTATACTTCCGTTATATATAGTTGCATTGCCTGACCAGTACCGGAGAGTAGTGACCAGTACATAACATTTTAATTCACTCCGGATTAATTTTCATTAAAATGACGTATATCAAACCATATCATATCCCTGTCTTTCATTTTTTCGTCCTTATCACTTAAATAGGTAGAATAAACATAATATTCATATTCATAATATATTTTTTTACCCCGTGGAACTATCCGAATCCGAACTATACGCTGCACAAGGCATGTTGACGTCCGTATCCCCCACTTCCGTAAACGACAACATTAAAACAACTGATAAAAGACTTGACTCTTCTGTGACTATATTTTATCTACTGGCTTTTTTGATACTGTCAATAACTCTTAACAAGGTTTAATCAAACATAGAAAAACGCGAACAAAGTTTTATGTCTGCTTTACATATAACGACAGATAAGGTAGAAAAAGGAACAAACAAAAAATAAGCTCGAGAGAGAGTTAATACAATTTCGGATTATATTTTCGGTGGTCTTCCTTCTTGTTGGAATATGATTATACACTTAAGCACTTATACAAAATATTATGCATATTAAATTATTATAATTATCCAAATGAATCTATATGTGTTTGGCACTATCTTTCGGGTAGTGTCACTATATTTGCTGGGCACACTAAAACAACCATTTCCAATCCAAAAGGAAATTATATGACACCAGAAAACGAGAGACCGGATACACCACTGTATAGATTTACTGGCACCTCCACTCCAACTTCAACCCAACTCACTACTAAAACTAAATGTTTTCCCCTTTTCGGTTTGAAAATCAATACTAATCAATATATAGGCTTAAGAAGGCAGCGTTTATATCAGAAAAAAAGTTTCCTTTCGAAGGTAGTAAGTGGTTGATATTAAAACATATTTTAGGCTTTGCTTTTTCTCTGCCTTTAATAGTTTCATATGGCTGCGGCTGCACTTATTGGTCTCCTTGATATAACAGCAGCAGCAATCATTATCATTATCGTTATAGTTAGTAGGCTCCTTACACAAAAAATCAATCACGTATTGGTCGTACATGAGCATATAAGTAAACATGTACACACTCTTAACTTTTTAATTTATTTAACAATTGCCGCATAGTCAAAAGTGACCGGTGAAAGGAATTACGTTACATAATAGTTTATAGCTTGACTTGCTAAAAGGAGATAATAATTGTGTGTGAGAATGATAGCTAGTTATTAACTTTTCATTTATAAATGTACTTTTTATAACTGTTTTGTTATTTGCATATGAGTTGCATTTTAGTTTAAAGGTTTCAATTATTAGCTTGTTGACCACTTGTAATGTTTTAAATCTCCTTAAGCCTTGTGTATGCTCAGAGATATTATATAAAACACTTTAAACACAAAGTTTATTTCAAATTATTGTGTGCTATGCTGTAGCTGGTAATTGTTACAGATCTCAATGTGCAACAATGCACAAAATATCACAAACAGTTTATTCCCTTAAACTTATGTCTCATGTAATGTACCTTTTTGTCATGTTCACTCGTTTTTTGTCAGTGTACAAAATTACTAAATTGCACAATATCTATATATTTTTTAAGCAAAACAATGATCACCACACTTGATACATTTACTAGTACGTTTGCACACCTTAACTAAATGAACGCAAGCCTTGTGTAGTAAACCGCACTACATCAAAATGAGAAATGAGTGCTTTTTAACTTTGTTGTACAGCTTGTAACGTTCTCTGTAGAGTTTTTGTCCTTTTATCTCTTCACAACAGCTTGTTTTTTAAACAAGAATTTATTTACTTATCAAACAAAAAAGCTCGGATGATGTGTTATGTTGATGGTTTGATTATCTTACTAAAAACGATAACAGACTGTTTGGTTTTTTTATTCGGGTAACTTTGTTTTCCTTTGTTTAAACGATTTATAACATGAGTCACCTGCAAATATTTTTGATAAATTTGCTTGTAAATATTAGCTTTGTTATTTGTCAGCTTAAATAAATGCGTTTTTTGATCTCTGTATAAACTTTGTTGTGTTATCTCCTGAGTGGTGTCACCACGTGGCTTATCACTTTTTTGTTTAGGGTTGAAGTTGAATATACTGGCATTAATTTAATGATTCTGGTAATCAAACAAATTATTATTGTATAGTAACAAAAAACAATAACTATAGATTACATAACACACAAATAACTAAATTTGCTCTTCCCTTTTTGAAAAATATTATTCACTATTCTTTCAGGAATAGGAAGTGTTTTAGAGAAGAACAGTTTAACAAAATATATAAAAATGTTTTAACAACAATGTGCATCCCTCTCTGGACAAGGGTAGACAAAGACTGAAATTGCTACGAGTAAAATGAACGCACACTCACACAGAAAAGAACCTAGGCAACTTGATGAAATAATGTGTGAATCATGCAAGAGCATTAAACGTTAAGGCGTTATCAGCATCATTCATGTATTGTAGTAGCTTATGTGTTATGATATATATTGCACTGTACACTGAATAGCTTGTTAGCTTCACTTTTTTATGCCGTTTTGTTGCATACTGTCTTTGTACTAATCTGTTTTTGCAAAAGTACAGACTTGTATATGGAAGCACATGTATACTTTGTTAAGAGAAAAATTAAAATCACTGCAAAAACTATATAATAGCTTGGTGTACTTTGTTAAAGTTGGAATAAGGCAGCATATTATACAGTGAGTGTTTTTTTCAACAAAGACAAAAAACGCTAACACAAAAATTATACTTGTATAGTTTTTGTACATTTATCAAAAACCCATCCAATCACACAGCTTATTACTACACAGGACGCTTCTGGTTGTGACGCTGAAAATGCTGATGACGCTGCTGAGTGTACAATATTATTAGTAGTACAGTGCTCTTGCTTAGTTACCTACATGCATTATTCATATAGGCTGTTACGTTAAGTTACGTATATCTCTCCTTAAAAATATTAATGGAACTTGCCCACTGATTCAACTATTCAGCACTATTAGCGCAGAGCTTTATAGCATGAAAAAACACGTTTATTATTCATGCTTGCCTGTTATGTATTTAAATTTTTGCAAACAGTCTCTAATTACTATGTACTATATACATACGTAACACATAACAATGCAATGTCAATGCTGTTTTCATTTTCATCCCAGTAAAAATATCCCTGTATAGTTTTTTCAATGCAGAATAATAATCAGAGGAGGAGTCACATTCACTCTCATTTTCAGCAGCGTACACAACAATGCAAGTTAACAGCAGCGTTTTCAATTTGAAAAATTTATTTTATTTTAGTAGTAGCAGCAGCAGCATTCAGCATGGGTCTTGATTCTACAAGTGTCTATCTGCTACTACACACTGTTGTCAGCCAAATGTTACTACTTAACTTACTAGAGAGACAACAAAGATGAAAATTATAAAAGAGACCATGAACAACGCATGATGATGATCATCATGATGAATTTCGTTTTTCAACAGAGAGTAAGTAGCGTAATCACTTTTTGTTACCTTTTTCTTTTCATTTTTATATACATCACATATAAAGTAGAAAGGCCTATGGCGTAATAATACTATAGAGTGTTTAGCAGACACGTATATATAAATTGTGTTCCCTTCTACCACCTAAATGATTTGTGTGTATACCTTATTGCCATTGCATTTTACTGCAGTTCTATATCTAACATCACACCCTTCTTTTCTTTCTTTGTTGCTGTTGCTGTTGTGCACACCTTTACTACCTTTCTACTTAGGTAATCGCATCATCATCATCGTCGTCAACAGCATCCCTATCCCTAAATCCCAATAACAAAAAGGGATGGTAGGTATAAATTGTGTAAACCGATTACATACACAAGTTATTATACAATCTCAACATTTTGTTCTCTCTCTCTCTCAGAGATTTTTACCTGTGAGCAGTATATATAGCCTGAGGAGAAAAAGTTTATATAAGTTGTAATAAATATGACATAGTATATTTGCCACGCAACAAGAAGAAATAAAAGTGAATTTATAAAATTCAACACGGCAGACAGAGAAGAGAATATAACCTAGACATGCTTTTGCTTTGAAGCAAAATGTGTGAATTATCAAAATGAAAATTATGGGCTCACTTGTGTCTATTGTATCGTGTCTCCCTTTTCCTGATGAGTATAATGTATAATGGTGCGTTATGAAAATGAAAACGCATCCCTGAATCCCTAGACACTCAGACAGCCAAATAAAATAAATATAAGCTATATATATACCTTGTTCTTTGTTCATGTAGAAAAACAGAAAGCAAAAATGTGCTCTAGAATTCTAAAAGTAGAAGATGACAAAATGTACAACTTTTCTTTGTGTAATTTTTGTAATGTGATCGTGATCAAAAAAGGTTTTTGTCATCACCACCACTTCACGATAGTTTTTCTCTGTGCTAATGTAAACTATGCCATTTTTCTTTCTATTAATATGAAACCCACAGAGAACAGCAACAAAGACAACCTTTTAAAGTTCTTTGCCTTGTATAGGTAGATAGGGAAAAGGAGCATTTGTCACAAAAATTTTATTTATAGCGTGGTTTACATTTTCTCTAAACTTGCATGGGCTATTGGGTATAGAGTAAGATCAAGAAAAGAGTTTTGATTTGAGTTTTGGCTACAGAAATCTATTTCATATTTAATAGTTGATATTATTATGCCATCTCAAAATATTCCTAGAAGAGTTGGAAGAGTCTAGTCTCAAACTAATGTATACACAGACAAAAAAGTTATCACGGAAAGCATTACGTGATTGTATACATATTTATTGTTTTGTTTAGACTTGCATACATAATACATTCATAAAAAAGTTATTACACCATCATCATAGCGTCTAGGTAGAGAAGAATAAGTTGAACATATAGGAATTGTGTACTTGTCAGAAAAAATGCTACAGACACAAGACACAAGAAGAAGAATCAGAAAAATGAATACTAAACTATAAGACGCTGTTGATGATCATGATCACGATGATGATTACATGGTAAGGAGAGAGACAAGGTCAGTTCGTTCATCGTCCATGCATGCCTAACAACAGACAACCACAACTTTAGTACAAGTAGTTTCCTTCTCAGTCAAGATGAACAAGAAGAGAAGAGGAGAGAAAAAATGCTCAGAAGAAATGGCTTTTACAACATAAAATTATACAACAATGGAATATAATAGGTACATGGAAAAAAAGAAGTTTATAGGCATGTGTGCTTGTGCTGCTGCTGCTGCTGTTTCATGTTCATCATCATGACTACAGAAGTGCACTGAAGCCTTCCCCTCTTTTTTTCTTCCATGATTGCCTCTAGTGTGTAGTAATCAGATCTTCCATTTCAGTTCCAAGCTCCATAGTTACAGTACACACATGAGAAAAATCTCGTCAGAAGAGGATTTTACGACTGATGCGTTAAACTATATGATGATCATCATATCATGAGGGATGAGCCTCTTCGTTTCTATGGATTGTTACACAAGGGAGGTAGCTATCTGAAGAAGGGAAGAAGATAAGATTTGGGATGTGAGGATCAAAACTGTTTAGAAAATAGTTAAATTTTGGAGAGATGCTTTTTTTTCTCTGGAAGATTATCATATTGATGAGTAGGAGGAGATAGATCATGGACTATTATAGAGAGAGAATGTTTATCTGTGATTTAAAATGTGATGATATTTTTTAATGATTTGAGTACGTTTATTATTGATCTGGACTGGATGATGATCAATATCACTAAAATGATGGGTAGATGTAGTCAAGTGCGTTTTTATATGGATGATATACTATATTTAGAGAAGTTCGATTCGATCATGCATGGATAATAAGTTGAAACTGAGCCTTTTATTACCTTCTCTCTAAAACAAGTTATATGTTATAACTGATTTATTGCTAAAGACAGAAGACTATTGATTATAATGAGATATTTTTTTATATTCAAAGTGGAATGGGTTAACAAGACAGGGAATGTAAAAGGGTTAATAAAAAATCTGAAGCACACACGAAGAAGTACTGCCACCACAAAAGATTACCATACAAGGGCTACTATAACAAAAAAAGTTTAAGTATTTTGTTCAATAGACAACATTATTAGATATTTAGTGTATCTCCGTGTGTGTAAATTCGTGACTAATAAAAATATCTGGTTTATAATAATTTATAAATGTGACTATTTTTATGCTAATTATTTTATCAGAAACAAATTTTACAATGCATTTTAGCTTTGTAAAACAAGCTTGAAGTCTTGTACCAGAAAAGCAGTAAAAAGGTTGGAGATGGGAGCTACGAGACATGACATAAAAAATTTAATGCTGCATTTAAATCAAAATGGATTTTAATTTCCCATTCCTACAATTTGTTACCAAAGCTATTATATACACTTTTTTGTACTTGTCGTTGTCATTTGTAGTAAATGCTGCTAAGCATAATAATGCGCTTTGAGTTTGGTGACAAAAACTGATTTTGAATGGATCTTTATCTACCGTTTATGTACAAAAGCTATAAGCTAATTTTTTTAGCTCTCTATCCTCACAAATCTCATTACTGTGCAGAATATTGAATAAAGATTATAAATACTATGCTCTGTAGAGACAGGTAAAGGTAGGCAAGTATTTACATATAATTTTGGCTGATGAAGGTTTTTCGTTCATCATCATAAAAATTAGTTTGGTAGTGTGGTGACGATTGACTACCATGTACAGATGTACAGCTATAATGAATAACAACAACAGCCTATCATCGTCATAGTCATATAAGATAAGATGACGCGACAAAGTACAAACTTGCACAAGTCGCATATTACATTAGTCACAACAAAAATGTCATCATCATGATCATCGCATCGCGCAAAAAACGTAACGTGAAGTACTCAATCTGCTAATTATCTATTATTACAGGTGCCATTCTAAAAAAGCTGTGCACAAAGTGTAACAATTTGTTTTCAGTTTTTGAATTGAAGCGTGTAGCGCACAGAGCACGACACTTGCTGTGCAAAACGACTTCAATAGGCAGTTATTTAAGTTTAACAAACTGCTTTAGTAAAACAAACTATAACGACAAAGAATAAGCCGCAAATTGGCAACCTTTTCTGATAAAATTACTGAATATTGCACAAATCTGATTTTTAGCACAAAAAGCACTATAATTTTCCAACTAACTAATTTTTCCTTTTATTACCAATATGGGAGGAGGTCGCACCGAGATAATTACTCTTTTTACCGGTACATTATCTGAAGCTTTTGTATCCTCCCCCTTTGAGCTTTTTTATAGGTGCCCTTTACAAAATTACTTTATAAAAGTAATTTTCAAGCCAATCTAGTTTTCTTACTGATTAGTATTTTTTTTTACTAGGAATCATTTTCAATTTTCTTGCCACTTATAAAAGCCAAAACCAACCATGAGCCCTTTTATTATCCTGATTCTTGATTCTATTGAAAGAGAAAAAAGCGACAATTTGGTGATCATTGTCATTGCCACTACTGTGTGCTTCTTAACTTCTTGGCTTTATATTTTCTGCTGCCGTCATCATCATCATCAGCTTCATTGCTAATGTCTTTTTTTAAGTTGCATTCATTAACCAGTCAAGTCAATAATACAAGCCTGTCTCTGTATTATTTATTTATTTCAATCAGAATTACTCTCGGCGACTAACTGGCCACGTCTATCATCAACATCCATAATATTGGCCATTGGCCACCAGTACGTCATTCACATTCAATAGCACAGCCAGCATCTTACATAGCCATTTGCAATATTGCAAATTATTCATCTCCATTCACTACTCCACATGCCCATCATTAATATTATTGCTCTCTGTTGGCAGTCCAGAGTCGTCTACTTAACTGTGCGGCACTGGCAAATAAAATATCTTTCCTCGTTCTACTCGTTGACCTTATCCTTGCTTGTCGTTTTTATATACCTATAAGCACCTTAGCCAGTAGCCAACTATTTAACTTTTAACGCAAAGATTTTGTTTAACACTAAATGCTCAATGATGGACATGGACACACAGTATTACACCAGTAAAATAAGGCATTATACACACACGGAAATTTAATTTTCTTTTATCGCATCACCCTTAGCACCCCAGATAAGTAACTAGTGACCATAATAAATATATTAAATCATTTCATATTCCATTAGCTCAACAATATTAACCATTTTGGTCACTATAATAATTTTTTTACTGAGAACACTCCTCACCTTATACAATACTTTTTGAATGCCAATGACAAATCATTATCATTATAAGCTTGACTGACTGGTAAGCTTGTTAATCACGTGTGTTTCATTGCTATTTATTATACGCACATTTCAATTTACAAAGTCAAGCCACAAGCCAAATAGAAAAAAGTAACAATGGGTGCTAATAATCCATTGGTTAATGGACGGAGTGTGCCCATATATTCCAAACACACCTGTTGTTATGGAAGCTTCTGATGTTGGAAAATGGAAGTTGGAAGTTTTATTTGCAATAAGGCGACATTAAAGATAAAAAAGATTATACAGTGTTGATAAAAACTAATGGAGTTTTTTTCCTGTGTGTGTAGCAACTTTGCCAGATTTCCCAACAGATAACCCTGAGCCGCTTTAAAAGAAACGAAATAGGTAGTAGTATAGTGTACCATGTGGCATGATGACATTATCATAAAAATCTTAAATCTTTTATTTGCACGCATAGTTATGTACTTGAAATCTTACAAGAGATAGAAGTGAGAGTACACACGCAAATGCAAACCTTTGCAACTTTTGCAACGCCAAAAAATATTGCATGTGCCTTAAGCCTTATAAAGTACTTAATATTCAGACTGAGATTCCAATGAATTTCTCACCCTTCCGCTTTGTCTTAAGCCTGAAACGAAGATTAGGCTTGGTTGAGAATTGAGAATTGCACACAGAAAAAATGTATGCATGTATCCACTCAAGCGTTTATTTAGCGTTGGGGAAATATTAAACAAATTGTTGGGCTAGGTAGTAGTATCAGTAGAATAAGTAGTTAGTTAGCAGGAGGAAAACACAGTTGGGTAGACATTGATTGTTTTAGTGGGTGGCTGGCATTCACTTTTTTGTGGAGGTCTTGTGTTTAAATATGATGTCTTGAGTCTGTAAATGGGAAGAAAGAAGTGTACAAGAACATCAAGCCAGTTAAAAATTAAATGAAGATAAGACATACGCACAAAGCGTGAGGAATGGTTAATGATGGTAATGCGCAGAAGAGATGGGAAATGGATGAAACTATTTATTCAAAAAAATTGCTTTTCAATCCATTCAAATGCACCAGACGGATTTAATGATGATTATTATAAATAATCATAAAATCAACAAACTTTGCAAATTTATTATTGAAGATGGTATGATAGGCAAGAAATTAAACTGCGTATTTAATTGAAACACACAAAGCATTTAAAATTCCGCGTATAAATTAATAGTTCCACTTTTCTGGCAAGCTTACCACTCTACACGGAATTTAATCCCTGACCAAAACAATCTTTTTATTTGTTTTAATGGAAGGATGTTTAATTTGTTGGATTAACTACCAGAAACAATGTTGAATTGCATTGTTGCTGCAAATTTTACAACTAATTTGCTGCTGCTGCTGTGCTGTTACCTTGTTTCAAAAAAGGTTTTGCATCCTGCCTCTGTCTCTGTGCATTATTATTGTTGCTAAATGTTTAGTAGTCCACAAAGCCGAAAATTGCCAGTGGAAAATGGGTACGCATTGTTACAGGGTAAAACAATGTGCGGTAAAACTTTATAGTTAAAAGTTCCTTGCGTTTTGCATGCTGCAGAGATTTGTATTAACATTGTTTATCATGATCACCAACTAGCCAAATAAGGAACATACCCTTCGTTTATGGGATAATAGTGCATATTTATACAATTGTACATTAACAATCAAGCACATTACTATAAAGCTCATTGTTAAATTACGCTATTATACAATAACGCACTATATAGTACCTATACACATGCAAAAATGCACTGCAAATTTTATTGCATTGCATTTTGTGGCTTTGGCTTTTTGGTCTTTTAGGTTGACACTTGGTTTGATATAATAACTAGCCAAACCACTTTCGCTTTTTTCACACAATTCTACCTACACACAAAGTATAAATTTTTTACAACAATGCAACGCGTAATAATAAATGCACTGCAAAATGTAAAGGAAAGGAAATAGTACCAAACTACATATTAACAATAATGCATTTTTGTTTATAAGGCTGTGCTCTTGCTCTTGTTTCTACTAACTTTGTATATTATATAATAAGTTATAATAATGTATATGCACGTTTAAAGGCCACCGTTGCAATTATGCGCGTAGCCTAGTTTCAGCGTATAAAGCTTCACTTAAAACCTATCTTGACTTTTGACATTTTTGCATGTTCATAATTTCATTCAAATACACAATCACTTTTTTTATTTGCATTGTCACACGAAAAATGCAACCTTAGACAAACAATCAAACAAGCAATCGGATAAAAAAGTCATATAACCGAATACACATTATAGTTGCATGTGCGCAAGGCGGCATATTCTCACATAGACAATTGCAACGGAAACAACAGCAGCAACTTGATTAAGGCACGCAATTAATAAATTGCATATAGTTATCCCACATGTTAAGATTGTGTGTATACTTGACACACAGACTAAAAATAAGAAGCCAAATGCCTTGTCTCTTGTCTTGTGGATTGATAACCACACACCGCAACATTGTCATTTTCAATTGTATTTATCTTTATGTGATTATTATTACGTATCTGTTTTGCATTGTTAGTGCGTGTTAAAGATAATTTTGTTTGAGTGGACTTTGCTGCTGCCAAGTTG
Source organism: Entomobrya proxima (assembly GCA_029691765.1). NCBI lineage: Eukaryota > Metazoa > Arthropoda > Collembola > Entomobryomorpha > Entomobryidae > Entomobrya > Entomobrya proxima. The sequence goes on along the minus strand of CM056168.1, from coordinate 43,334,634 downwards.
TATCAGCCCAGGGAAGTATGTTGAATGTAGTGAGTGGGTCACTGTCATAACTCATTACTTGATTAGTGCAAAAACTGAGTTATGTGTCATTACAAGTTAAGTAGTAGGTGCAATGAGTATGAGTATATCTATCTGGTTGTGTTTGGAGTTTAACCTTTCCTCCTTCTTATTTTTGACGCGGTGACAAAGCACCTATTTCCTTTTGCGAACCTATTTATTATTGTGTGTCTATCTATCATCAGCAACAGAAAAATAATCTTGTTCTTATCGTTAGCATTGATGATCAAGTTCTGTTTTTTTCTGCACACACCTTCATATAACATCACAAAGTAGATTGTAGAAACAGAAAGGGAGTATGGTGTATTTGCGTGTAAAATGGTAATAAAGACAATTTAGATTTTTTCAAAGATGGCTTTGAGAGTGCTGTTGATAAGGAAAACATAGAAGGTAAAAGTGGGTAAATACATTTATGCGACATCTACCAAGAAATGGTAGCATATCATCATGAATGATTACTTAGGAGTTAAGTAACGTGGGGCTAATTTGTTAGCACACTTGGCAATAATGCTTTAATGATAAGATTTCCTTAAAAATAAAGCCTGACCTTTACCACGAAAATAGTTAAGTAATGCGCAAAGTTGTTATTGTTTGCTACAATTGTTTGAAGATGAGCATGCTAATGAAACAAGCCAATGTTCAATCTGAATTCTGAAGTCGTGATATAATGTTTTGTCTTTTGTACAAATTTGCTAGATGAGTTGACAAGAAGGTAAAGGGATATGCTGCTACATTCACAATTTGATAATTTACATTTCAAAGCTTTTTTTAAAGAATGAGCTCATAACCTCGAACATGAAATATTATAAGTGCGCTTGGATGTATGCCTGTCCTCTGGCCTATGCCATCACCTTCATATCATTGTAATAATCAGGATGACACTTTTGAGTTATTTTTTCTTTGAATAATTATAATTATTTAAGTTATTATCAAACATTATTATAAGTTGAGCACACAAAAACAAACCATTTATCATAAAATGGCAAGTTAACCTCCAGAAAAGTTTTGTATTGCATTTTTTTCTGCATCGCACATTAGCAATCAGTCGTCAGACATAAAAATTACATACCCAATAGTCTAAATCTATACACTACCCTACCATAACTCTTATATTTTTAGCCCGCCACATAGCTGATAGTATAGTAACAGGATAACATTTCATTATAAAAAGGAAGCGGATAATTTATGGCTATCATCATCATAATCATAAAATGTAAAACTATCCATTTTAGCCAGAAATTACTATCACTTTCGTGATTTCCTTCTATACAACTTCTAAAAAGCTAGCGGATCAAACCTTCACAAGTCTACGGTGTCTAGTTTGTCATATCCCGTCTAAAAAACAAAAAACTTCCAATTGCAATCCTTCCATAACGTTTCATTGTTAAATGTTTTTACAACTTGCATTGTTGTAAATTGTAATCTGTCTCGTCATCGTCATCATCACAACCACTAAATTTTTTTGATTGTTGGAGATGTGTTTAGATAGATAGAATATCAAACAATTTTGTTAATATATCATCTTGCATCACACAACCTGCACGTCTATATGATTGCGATGCTGCTGATGGGTGATGGCCTATAGCAATAATGTAGCTTGACATTGACAATGACTTCAATCCAGATAACAAGGAACCTTCCTCCAAAAAAATGCTCATTTGCATACAAACTTGTTGTAAAGCTTACTACATCTCCATCCGCAATAATCATCGCAACACACACTACTATACTGACGCAAGAGAGACAACAATGAGCCAACAATGGAATATGATGTGATGGAACAAGCCAACCAAAAGTACAATATTGCTGTTGCAGTAGTAGTGCTAACATGCAGAAGAGGGTTAAGGCTGACAAAATAAAAAAATGCACACTGGTGCACCATGTAATGTGTAATCATACATCGTGAATCATGACAATCGCACAAGGGATGTATCCACCATAGTGCTTATAATAAAACACGGATATCTCATTTCTTGCTCCATGCACACCAAATCCAACAATTCAACACGGCTCGTTTGCTAGTTATCGTGATGAGCATTTTCATTACTGCCTGTGTCTGGCATACTGCATTTTTACATTTTGTTGGTCCCTCCACCACCACCGCCAATATAACTGCAGCAGTAGCATCAACGCATTCTTCTTAACAATTCAACAATGTACATAACCATTTGTGCCAAGTATCCTGTTCCTCTTTTTATTGCCATCTTCTCCTGCTGAATGCAGTTTCAGCACATTTTCAGTTTGGAGTTGGACGGGGAAACAACCAAAAAAATGCAAAGATGTGGGGTATACTTTTCGTTTGATAATAGCTTACTTTGATCCCTTTTATCGGCATCTTTTCAGTAATGTATAGCTTCATGCAAAATAGACAAAATGCTATAAAGTTTCATTGTGTAATGTTATGACTATTCTATAGGCTTTGTGGTGGATTTGATGTGGTTTCCATTTTGTTTTATGTTACTTTGTCATAACATTTTATATCATACGCTTATGTATACACATCTCCATTTACAATTTAACAAAAAGGTTAAAAGTTCGTAAAAGGATGTTGATACTTTATATTTTTGTGCGGGGTATATAGGTTTTTATGTTGTTGCTATTATTATTTTACGTCTACGCAAAATATTCCACAAGGAACAGAACAGAGAGAGTAGTGCACATAGTGCATCTATTTAGCACCACAACACAGCAGCCATCATATCACCACTAAAATGACTCGGGGCCACATTACAAAAAATGATATAATCATTGATCTTGACACAAAAAGTGATTATCATAATATTATTACTGTGATATGTGTTGATAGACGCACGCAAAAATATTTTTATAAAAATTTTCTGTGTAAAAACCCAAACAATATGATAGATTTTTAGTTGTACAACTTGATAAGCATTTTTTGGCTGCTACTTTAACTCTGTAAAAATATAAAGTGCACTGGGCACAAAAAGTTAAAGAAAACTAACGTGTTATACAAAAAAGAGCACGCGCAAATAAAAAATATTTAATGACAGAAATGGTCTTGATATTTTTCTCAAAAAAGGGAAGAAAAATGAAATGAATTATAGCTTTATATAAGGTACTATAATGAAAAACGAAAAGGATGCAATGGCAATCTCAGAAAAAAATTTCAAGTTCACGATATATAAACAATGCAAGTTTTTGATAGATAGCCATATTTCATCAGAATTAGTATTGTTTTAAGGAAAAACGTATTTACGCTTTCGTTTTGTAATCAAATTCAACAATAATCAGGAATTCCATGGTGGAATGCAATGGAAGAGAATAAGTTAGGTGACTTAATAAAATATTTTGATGATAGTGTCGCTTTGTGACCCATAGTAGATAGATCATTACGTACAATCAACAAATTTCATTAATATTACTCAACAAGCGTATTTCTGCAACAATACCCACAGAGGATGCTCAGGTAGAACAATAAGTTATCATCACAAATGAATGGAAATCAAGTCTCATTTTCTATCCATTTTATCTGCATCACGGCCTGCGTTTAAACGTGTAAAGTGCAAGGTTCCATACCTCACAAAATTCACAAACAACGCAACAGCAGCCCCCACACACAAATCACACATCTCTCTCAATCCTTATTTTTAAATGACGGATTTCCCTTTTAATTACCACTTTGCGAACAAACAATGCCATAAAAATACATCGGTACACACATACCAAGACCAACAACAGTCAACAATGCAATGCTGTTGTAACAATGAAGGGAGTAGAATAGACAAGTTGTTGATGGAAGCATGGTTTTGGTGTGTTCATGTGTCGTTTTATAAGTACCTACTACACAGTAGTAGGTACAAAAAAATATAGGCAAGCCTTTTTATGACGCGAGGAGGAAATCAAGGGACCTTGGAAAAATTCATAATGATCCTAAGCTAAAATTACGATGTCTGACTGTCTGTACGTATTGGGTTGTGCTACACACACACGCGCATTGTTTGCAAATATTTTTTTGCTGTTTTACGTTACATTTTTTAGAAAAATCCAATCCAGCAGCAGACGCCTAGTATTTACTGGTTTAAGTTACATGATCATGCATGCAAACCATAATTACCGTAAACTACCGTAAAAAACGTTAAAGGAAATGAATCAGACTTTAGGGCTTATTTGTACAGTTTGTTCATAAAAGTTGAGACATAATGCGCCATACTCATCATAAAAACTATTTTTGCAATGTGCACAACAACATATTATTGGCAAAACGTAGACAACAGATTACTCAACAAAGCTGTGAAAATGAAAAGTAGGTTTAATTTTGTCGCTTGTTGTTTTGGCTTATGTGAGTGTGATGATGAAATGCTAATAAAAATGGTTGCTAATTTAAACACATGGGGAAAAACGACAATGCTACCAAGAAAGAGAAATTTCTTTCAAGGTTGGAGTCCCTTTTTGAGAAAAAGTGGCGAAAAACGTTGTTTTCTCAAGGTAAAATCAATTTACAACTTTACGCTTAACGTTTTTAGTCTAAAAAATGAAGTAATATTTTAAATGAATGTTTTCAACCTGATAAACAGTTGATTAGGCCAAATGATAGAATTGCAAAGCCAATCGTTAATTGGTCCTTCGTTACAATTTCTTGCGGCTCTTGCTGTTGCTGTTGAACTAGCTGTTGCGGCTGCAGCAGCGGCGGCGGCCGTTGCGGCAATAAGATTGTCACACCAACGAGCACACGGAATACAGGCTACTGCCAAGGGCTGCACGGCTCCGTACCGGTTTGTCGTACAGATTATGGAACTGTTGCAGTTATTCACAGCAGCAATGGAGCAACTGTTGTTTCTATGCTGTTGAAATTGATGATGCGGGGGATGATGAGAATGAAGATGATTTCGGTTAAGGTGATGATTGTGCGCTGCTGCTAACGCTGCCGCTGCGGCGGCTGCACTGCCAACGTAAGTTATTGGGGAAGAGCTGGAGCACATAAGACAGCACAGGGTACTAGCTGCTGCAACTGCCGCCGCGGCCGAGTTGCAAAATGCGGGGGGCACTGAGGAATATTGCGGGGATAGAGGTGGAGGAGCAACTTGATGATGAAGGTGGGGAAGTGGACGATGGTGATGATGGTGAGGTGGATGAGAATGAGGATGATGATGATGATGCGGTGGAGGTGGTAAATGAGTTAAATAAGCGGTTGGTGGTGTTGGCGGGGTGGTCAGTAACGAGCGTGGTACAATGTGCTGATGGTAGCTATTGCCACTGAGAGACCCATTAGTAATTACCGTCACCATTGGCCTCGAATACTGGAAACGGGGAAATGTTGGGGAAAGCCAATAGTTATTGGTTTTAATGGGGACAGGATAAGGGTATAGACTGGAGAATGGTGTGCTTTCAAAAATTGCCGTTTTAACAAATACTTCACTGGTTTTGTACAAAAAACAAAAGCTGTTTATCGTTCTGTACCACCGATTTTCACACTGACTTTAGAAGCTCAAGCGTTAAACTATTGTCTTGTGTTTTTAAGAAAGTGCATCTCTTGTCATGTCATAAAATCCTATATAATCTCTCAGTTTCCTCTTCCGTTTTTGTACAGTTTGCATTAGGTATATAAACTATAGCAGCATCTTTTTTTGTTTTGTTTCCCTGGCTCCCCCCACCAGACACACAAAGATTGTGAATATTGCAACTTTTTTTATCTCTTCCTTTGCCAAAATAATCTCGGATTTTGTTTTTATACACAATTGACAATGACAAGGAGAGGAGTGTGTTTTGAAGGCGGAGTGTCACCTAATATTCCCCGCTGGCGTGGTTTCAATCTCAATCAAACAACACATCTTTGCCTGTGCACATCTTAACAACTTATTGTAGCATCTTGTATATCTCTTAAAACGTAGTTATTTTCATGCACCATGTACTTTGATTGCTAAAACGGAACATTTACTTGTGCATCTACTAAACTGCCATTTTTTGTATACTTTACGGTTTATCTTTTTATCTTGCTTCCGGTTCATACTTCATATACTTCGTACCCACACTGCAGTAATTTGATTAATTAACCACCACAGTTAAAACAATAGCTGACATATACTATCATAATGTTGATTCAAGCCAATGACATTCAAGATGAAAGCAAGGCTAAATACCACAAAAATGTATTGTCACCTTTCCTTTTCTCCTTGTTCCACTAAAGCAAGGTATGTTTTAACCTTATAATTTATAATTCACTTTGCCACCACCTTTCACTACTTTACTCCACCAAAAATTACATTATTTTGGTAATAAAGTTTTCTCTTTGCTTTCTTCTCCAAACAACAACATAGCAAAACTTGGAATAACACGAAGGAAATCCGGAGAGCCAAGTACAAAGTACACACAAGAGAGAAAATGTGCCGACCACTTAACACTTATTCTCTTTCTCCTTTCTTCACCGCTTGTTATGTTTCCAAAGATGTCATTACGATAATAATAACTTGATTATTATTATTATTACTTGTTATTGATTGAATTGACATTGCACCCAAAAAACCGTGTCCACAAAAAGTTGACGTCACTTTCACCTTTTGTATACCATGCCAAAACAAAACTGCATTTTTATCTTGTTTCTGTTTTTATTATTATACATTCCATTGACCATAAAGTTTTCTTTGCCTCGAAAAAAGGAATGTCGCTTGTTTGGCTACTATACTTCATTCATAATGCACTTGGCAAAAGCTCATGTCAAGATAAAGTAGTAAGTATTCCAATGCAACTTTCTTTTCTCTCCTTTCACCTTTCACGACATGCTTAAAACGCAAAAGGATAATATTCTGGTTAATACCATAGCCCGTCTTATGTCCTTTCAGAGAAGTAAATAAGAAGCCTCGTTAATCTGATTATGATTATTTTAGTACCAGACATAGAACCCGAGAAAGTTATACAAAATGCTAGCTTTTGCACAAAGCCCAACTCTGACACTGTGTGTCTTTCTTGGCCTGTTACAGCAGCAGCACTGAGTAAAAAAGCCTGAGCCAGTCTGAAAAGCTCGCGTTATTATCATCGCAGTCCCAGAGAGTCCTTGCTTTCCTTTTAGTCAACCCGAAAAATGGTATAGTTATTTAGCTTCCCCACACACGACACACAGCTCTACTTGTGCTTTTTCTCTCTTTTTATACTTCAGATAATATTAAAACACACACCAATTCCCATTTACTTTCACACAAACACCCACCACCACACTGCCACCATCAGTGCTCATTCTCTCATCTTAGAAGTTATACCGTGTACTTTAGAATAAGAAGAAAAGTTTGGAAAATGAAAAGAGCGAAGCACAACGGTTAGCTCGGCGACAGACCACCTTCGATATATTCTTCTATGCTTCCACTTCCCTTCCACCACACCATTGCCAACCGCCGTGTTAAAGAAAGTGGAAGGAGACAGTTTAGCCGAGAGAACAAGGAGCAGTGTTTTTGGAAAGAGAGAGAAAATCCAACGCTTTCAACTTCCAACTTGGTATTTTTCAGAGCTCAACTCTCTCTCTAAAAATCCCGTTGTTGTCTATATGAGTGGAGGTGGTGGTTATGTGCCGTGCTGTCTCTGGTAAAAGAACCTACATAAAACACATTACAAACTTTTCCTCCCTGGCTTGCGTTTTCCACCGTTCTTGTATTATCATCGTGATCATCATCATCATGATCGGTTGGTGTTGGTGGTGGTAGTGGCATTGGATGCAGAGGGTTTAAAAGAACACGTACAATATATACTATACTCGGGCATAGATTATTGTACGTGCACGTTAACGGCATAAACGGCAGTGGTGGTTTCTTGGTGGTAGCAACACACAAGCCATTATACTGGAGACTCTACTAAAATAAAATAATATGCATTTTCTCAAAGAGAGAGAGTGACTAATACATTTTCATGGAGAATATGTAGATATACAAAACGCCGACTCACTCTCGTAGCTTGTATTTATACAAAAGAGGGGAATTTTATATGATGTGGACTGGAGTATGTATCGGCCCGAGAAAGTTAGCCAGGAAAAGGGTTCTCTTTTTTGCCTTTTATTCCCACTTGCTTTCCTATTCCTGTTCGTGTCTCATGTGCAGTCCATGAACTTGATATTATAGCCATGCTCAATTTCTAATTTCATAACTAAAATGAGGCATATATTTATGTAGGTATATTAAGCATGTTTTTTATTACATGAACATGAGCCATGAGCAGCCCACACACAACAACATTTTTTTAATCCTACCTTTTTTCTTTTGAAACAGGCTAAATTCTTTTTCCAGTTCAAGTATAAATCTGAATAATATGAATGAAACTGGAAAGCCGAATATCATTTCATTTATGAATTGTTGGAAAACATAATGTAGTCGCCATTCTCCATTTTAATTATTTTCCCGTTCAGTTTCAGTCTCTCTTTTCAACTTTTTTATTTCATGTTGGTGCTTTTTATAGACTTAAGATTTTTCCCTAGAAAAAAATAATCATTTTCATTTTCTCTCTTTTAACCGGTGTACTACATAACATGCATGATCATGATGATGATGTATGGTAGTTGGTTGCGTAGTACTTTTCAGAGAGAAAATTATGGAAAACGTACAACAAACCAAGTACATATACTAGTCTTCTTGTTTAGTATATATTTTTTGAGTAGACAAGACACGAAATACAAAAGCTTAACGTCACGTCATTTTAATATCAAGCCATTATACCGTATATAATATCTTGCATAACCCAAGTGTATGTATATATCCTCGTGTGCGCTATAATATCTACTTCATTTTCTCTCTCCAGTGACATATCACATGCACACACACACACACACCAATTTAAACGATCTCCTCTCTTATTTCCTAGAAAACTACTTTAGTACATAGAGAACAGAAATGAAAGCGTGCAAAGAAGCCTTTTTGTGTACTCATCTTCTCTGTTCTCTCGTTTCTGCTTGATGATAATATTCACATACTCCGCACATCTTTCTCTCTGTTCTTTTTATTTCTGTGAGCTGGAAATGCTGGAATGTTTGATTTGGACTTGGAATGGAAAATGGAGAAGTAGAAAAGTATGTGTGCTTATGTAAAAGTAAACTGTGTACTTGTGTGCTGCACTTCAGAGGAATCCCCGAAAATTCATTGGCTGGAATGGAAAACGCCACCATCAACCATGCCAGAGTATCATATCATTCCAGTAGTGTGCCATGCTCCGGTTTCCTAGATGAAAAACCGAAAATGGAAAGGGAAAATGGAGAAGACTGAATCGGGAAATTTTCTCTGTGTTTCTTGCTTTCTAAAAAGTTTTCAAGAGGGGGTTTAGGCACGATGGCACTCTTACGCTTTTGCTTGCTTTCCAGTAAGTCAGACTCACTCTCTCTAGTTTTCTCACCCTCTTGCCTACTCTCCGCTTCTATTATGGAATGACTGGGTGCAATGTAATAAAAAGTGATAAAAACAGGCCATTTATAATAATATCTGTATGCATTCTCTCCATTCTCTCCAGCCAGAAGTGAAAAGCCCCAGTCTGGAAACTGGAAGTTCAGAATCCCCCTTTCCCCATTTTCCTTCAGCTTCATAACCATTTCCACAGTATTGATCCAGCAAAAAGGAGAATGAGACGAAGGGAAAATGCATTTTTTTCAGTTAAGACTATATCTCCAGAAATATATATAACGGGAACAAAAAATGGAGAATCCAACATTTTCTTTCTTTTTTGTTCATTTCTTCCATGTCTGGTCTCCCTTTTCTTGTGTGTGCCGTGCCACTTCCACTTCTCCGCCACAAGGACACCCTTCTGAAGGAAATAAACGAGCGAGTTGGCATTGGGAAAAAATTGCTGCTGGCTCCGATGCTAGATACATACATAGCTACACTATATCTTGCCTGCTTTTTATGTCAACTTTCAAGCTCCCCAATGCCACTTCTTCCATCCCCTTTTCCCTACTTCAACTTTCTATGCAGTTTTTAATCCCAGAGCCGAGTTGCGAGATCTCGGTCTTTCTTTCAGGAAAAAATGGGATTTTCCCATAAGACACCACACGTTTGATAAAATTGGAACAATATCCGTATCTACTGCGCACACCGTCTTTCACTTCAGTTTCCTTTCTAATTCGCTCTAGTGTCATCTTTACACTTATTGACAGCCTTTTTTTCTTAAGAAGAATTTGATAGAACACCTTTTCCCACTCACATCCTGCTTCTTATATTTTTTAGGTAGTTTTCACCTTAAAAAAGTTTTACTTCACGTGCATGTCTCTCTATTTTTCTGTTCTGGAGAAAGAACGCCCCTTTGTTCCTGTCTTTCACATGCCACATTTATAAAATGTACACACATGGCCATACAATATATTGTGCAGCACACACGCAATATACCTATATATATGCAATCCATACTCAATACAGTGGAAAACAGGAAGAGGAACACGTTGACTTTGCTGATGCAGTTTTTTTGTGCAAACATACAACATGACACATGTCTATAGTAAGTTCATGTCCAGAAGAGGAACAATGAGTAATGAGAGGAAAACATGCATGTCAGTGTGCACTTTGATAGAAAATGCTGTGGAAAATAAATGCAATGTTGTTCAAACTGGTTTGAATGCTGGGGCTTGCACCATTTTCAACATTATTATTTCCAGATAGATTTATCCAAGAGATAGACAATGACATGCAAGTGTGCTTAATGGGTGTACGTACACAATACACAAAATAATGTTTTAAGCTTTTTTATTTCAGAAGAACCCTCATTCATTCTAATTTCAAACAGAGTTTAATTTTTCATCTGCTATATGTTCTCTCCAGTTTCCAGCTAGGTTTCATGCTGCGCTCAGTAGTTTTACAACACTCTTGTTGAAAAATGAAAATCGAATAATGTTGCGTGAATCAGAAATTGGAAAAAATGTAGAGACTGATACGGATGGATACACTGTTCTATTCTGTACGGATATCAAGTGGAAGGGTGCAAATATTATCATTATTTTGTAATCGGGGAAAGAGCACGAGCCAATGGGTTCATTTTATACGGCACAGCACGGCAAATAGTAATAATATAAAGTGTGCTTTACCACGAAGAAGAGCCCATATTATTATACAGACAGAAAGACAAAATAGACAGAGCCACTTGCTACTTTTGATATTTAATTCATAAGTCACGTATTTGATATTAAAAGTTTTTGATTGTAAGCTTTATACAGTTACAGTGTGTACTACTGATATGCTGCTGACATGAGCCACGAGGCAATAAAACAATAGGAAGGATATTTAGAATGGGATGAAATATAGTGGTGAAACCGAAACTAGATCCGAATCCCCAAATCTCTTACACACGCATATTATATATCTTTAGAATTTTGAGACAATGAGATAAAAATGCCTTTTGGTTTTGTGAAATGAAATACAGCGGAAATCAACTGGACAGACATGCACGCGCGTCCAGTGATAAAATTACAATACCAGATTATCTCTTCTGGAGAAGGGGTCATTGTTCTGTAAAAACCATGAGAATTAAATGACTAATCCAAAAAGTCCGCTTTCTACTGAAACTTTCATGTGCTTTTTAATGCCAAAAAGCCTATTAGTAATAATAACTAAATAAATCACTAAATTTTTACTTCCGCAATATGTTTTTGAGTTGAGCAACGGTCATTTGTAGAAGAAAAAACTCGGTTAACTGCTGTGCGTGTTAACTGCTAGCACTAAAGCACTCACCACACTATAAACCTGAAAATAGGATGACGATGACAAAATTTACACCTTAAAATTTTTACTGCTTTCTTTTCTCATTTTCTTTTAGAAATAAAACCGTTTTTTTTATGATTACGTGGTAACCAACACGTTAAAAGACACTTTCTCGGCTTCTATGTGTAGGTTTCTTTTGATGTTTTTAGTGGAAATAGCACACTCAAAGGCTTTTCTAACGTGCCACATTTCACAAAGTCAATTTCTACACTACTCAGCAGAATGCTGTGCTCTTCTCAATCTGCTTGTTTGATAGGAAATAAAAATGACAACACTTGCTCAACTACACGAAGAATGAATCAACTCTCTTTAAAATATATTATATCATTCCTTGTTCATTTTTTATGTACACATTACATTTAATTTAAACCGTTTTCCTTCCTCTGGCTACTTATTTTATAAAGAAAGCTATGTAGCAATGTAGTTCTTAGCAAATAGCCAAACGCACTTTTAGATTTAAATTAGCTTATGCATGACTGCATACTAAAGTACAAATACCTCTCTTTGTACAACAAGTTAAGTATGCATCTCTCTTGTGAAAAAAGTTTGAATCTTGTATCTATTCAAGAAACATCTCTCTTTTATAAAAGTTTACCCTGTGCAAATATTACTTTACAGAAGCGACACAAGTTTTGAAAAAAGGAGAAAGATGTGTTTTGTCGCTTCTCTCCTCGTAATATCATTCCACTTTCTTATAAAAGTTACATCTTACGACACGGTTGGCAAATATAAAAAAAAGTAGATTGAATGAGAATACCTCTACAGTACTCTCAACCCAGCGTTTTTCATAGTTTACAAGTTACATAACCCAAATGCACATAATAGAGTGCATATTTACATTTACAATAATGTGTACAAAGTAGCAAAATTTGTAATGAAAAAAATTACTTAAGAGCTACCATTACAAATTGCTAAAAGCATATAATGTGTAGAAGCCCGACTATGACAAAAACATGCTTCCTTTCTCCGCGCAATTTTCTGCCAACTTCGCCACAAGCACAGAATATAACATGCGTTCATTGGCGTATTTCCACCATTGGGTTCATATAGTTTATGCGTATTTTCCCTTCTGTATCATATCATCTTCTTGTGTTCAATGTGCAATGTTGATAATCAGTTTTAAAAAATTTGTGCTGATGATCGCAGTGTTGAACTGCGCTGAATAAAGTATTTTCTTTTAAAGAGTTCATCTTCCTTTTCTCAGCTGCTGTGAAAATATCCCAGTTATCATGATCATCACCACCACGTGTGCTCATTTTCCTTTTGAAATCTGCTCTTGTGTGTGTGCAGAGAAGAAAAAACAAGATGATAACATGAAAATGCTCTAGATGAACTGTGTACAAAGCTATTTTGTTTTGGGATTATTATACACGTCTCCCGTGAAGGAACACACCTACCCCACCTATTATTTCCTTCCGCGTGACATATTATTAAGTATATATAGTGACATGACAGTAGGATAATCAAGAAAACTTTTTCTTAGTGTGACTAAGACAGATCTGTTTTGGCAAAAAGTCATGTAAGCCAAAGAGAAAAAAATGGTAGAGCGACTTCCTTCATCCTTGTGTATATGGTGTGCAAAGAGAATTGCTAATTTTTGTGCAAACACAAAGAGAGATGTGGTTCGATTAGGTATACCTATATGAATGTTTCACCAAAGCAATTCCGAATTTCAAGAAATAAGCTGGCAATTGACAAGAGATATGGATGCTTGAAGATTTAAAAAAGACACACACACTGTACACACATGTGCTCATAGTTCATAGATAATATAGAGATAACCTATCCGAGAGAGAGAGAATCCAAAAAGAGAAACAGCTATTTAGTTTGGCTTCATTTGAGTTAACCCACAACTATAAACTGTGTGCATTTTAAACATCAACACAATCGGTTGCCAACCGCGTTTCCATCATAATAATTCTCTGTAGACTTTTTCTGAAGAATGAAATGAGTTTAATGTTTGAAAAGCTGTAGTACTTAGCATCAGTGGTAACGACGACAGACTTGAGCCACCCTCTCTGGGAGCAAAATTTAGATGTTTTCGAGGCTCATTCATAAAAAAATGGTTGGTTTGATATGCGTGTTGGCTTTGGCTTCAACTGCATGGTGGTACGCAGTATGCACATTAATAATATTTAAATGTCTTTTTTGTATATAATGCATGGAGGGAGGTAAGGGGAATTGGAAGTAGGATGAATAGATTAAGCCAGTTAAATTATTTATTTTGGCCTGGGTAATAATGCAGTGTTTTAATCCAAGAGCTATGGTGTGTTTTCTCCTTCATAACATGACTGCATGGCAGAACTTTTTGAGTTTTTGAAATATAATTTTCTTCGGAAAACTGTCTAGTTGCACTTCAGGTTGCAAGTAAGATGTAAATAGTGCGTATGTATAATTGATTAAATGGTATTATCCTCGTTGTTGTCAATTGATTGATTCCACCTTACTTTGTTATGGAATTATTTAAAAGCCGTCAGAAATGAAGTTGTCGCTATGCAGCATTCCTTGCACCGTAGATCGAGCTCTGTCGTTCATTGTTTGTAGTTGCTGGTATAGAAATTCAATGTAGTAAATTGATTATACTCCATTTTTTGATTATACTCCATTTTTCACTTTAGATGTTAGAAGTTTTTTTGTCGAAAACTATGATGATATATTCATTACTCCAAAAATTACCGTTTGGCTATACCGTTAAAAGCTTACACACAAGGCATTCTAAAATTCCAACCTTGTCAACACCCCCACTGCACTGACAAGCGGAAAGCGTCTTGCAAAGAAAATGTGTGTGTATTTTATATACACTTGTGGGGGTTACTACGGATCCCGATTCTCTCTGGATCCGAATATGTATGCCATGACATGTATCATCTTACAAGACATCATGAAGGAGTTTACTTATTTTACGGCGCGTTGAGTGATAATGATGCAAGCAAGATGTACATATAATGCCTAAATAGCAAACAACCCATTTTTAAAAGCCAAATTTTAATAGTCAGCACATTTTTCCAACTTTTAACTACCAACCCAAGCATCTTTAAAAAAAGGAAATTCGCAATCTGTTGAAAGCCGTATTACACCATAAGAGGATTCTGTGACACAATTTTTTTCTATTATTGGCCATGTTCATAACTCTGTAACTCTAGAAATGCTGGTATCATATACATCACAGATTTTCAATTTCACTTTCTTTGTTCTGTTTTTCGCAATCTTTTTTTCTATTCTCGGGTTTCTCAAAAAACAAAAATCTAAAGTGACACAGTGACAGTTTCAAAGGAAATAGAAGAATCAAAGCAAAACTGTTTTTCTCTCTGAAATCTGGTACTATAATATTCTCATATAAAATGAGATCAATGAGTGTATTATATCAAATGAAAATACCATCAAAGGGAATCAAAAAACAAAAAGGGAACACATAACAGTTCAGGAAACTGTTTTGATCTACAGAACACCCACTCGTTTTCCCCTATGCCCTATCACCTTTCTTTCCTTTCAATTTCCAACTGGCTTATTCCCTTACAGCTTATTACATTTATTTTAATGAAGTTCTCAAGGGAAAATACAGGAATTATTATTATCCGATTTGCAAATTTTCCTTGAAAAAGGTATTTACTTCTTTCTTTGTGTCATAACACAGCTTACATCTATTTATAACTCCAAATTATATGTACATGTTGTATAAATGCTAATTCTATCGATTTATCAATGCCACAACAGTAGTAACTATACAAGCCAGTATGGGATGATGGCTTGTTTGCCTTTTACCCGTTTACCCGCACTGACCTTTATTACAAGCATAAAAAATCTATACAAAATATACTCATTTATCATTTCTTTTCTTGGAAACGTCTCAGTCTCAGGGCAAAATCGATTACATAAAGATTACCCCCGTTTTTCGTCAATAAATAGGAAAGACAATCTATTTGATTGCAGCACGTCATTCACACCATTACCAACGGATATCAAAGCTCTTATATCATGATGGCTGTTTTGGAACGGAAATGAGTTGCTATTGATCCCAAAAAATAAATAAATAAAGAAGTTTTGCTTCTGGCCCGCAATATCTGTATCTCTGCATTTTCTCTCTGTATTTTGCTTTGAAGGTAAGGTGCAAGGTTTTAGACACAAAATCAATATTTCCTAGCCGTTATGAACCAAATCGGTACAAAAAATAGCCGGTTTGGCCTTTGTTGCAAAATGGGAATGTGTTGTCGCGTGAAGGTAAAATTGTGCAAAATGCTATATGAATTACAAAATTCTAGAAAAAAGTGCAATGTGGTTTGCATAAAAAGATTCCGTTGGCTAGATGAGCTCATAATGTCATAATATATGTATTGGCCGTTATTGATACAGTTCCAAAGACAGCAGAGGTTAGTGCTGATGATGCTCGTCATCATCTCACCATCAAAAGCTTTTCCGTCTGAAAGACAGAGTCAAGAAAAAACTTGGCATTTATCAAGGAAAAAAACTACATAATAGCAATTATTTATCTGCACTTACACGAGTAACTACTATTTTCAAAAGAGTAGGCGGCCATTGGTTATCAAGTGGAGTGAAGTAGAAATAAACGAGAGATTACTTTGATTTTTGAAAAGATACATCTGCCTCTGCCTTCTATGTCTGCCTACCCATAAAGATATACAATTTTCTTTGAAAAAAAATGTGTACCAGACAAACACGCATTTTTCTGCACAAAAATCCTTGCAAAAAACGTTAAAGCTGAATGTTAAAGCTAAGGCCAGAAAAATATAAATAGGATTAAGAAGATCTGAAGATGAGATGCTCTTGATACTGAAAATTTTTCGGAGAAAAAAACCAAACAAACCTTTAACCTTTATTAATCATCATTCTCTCGCGTTTATTTAAGAGATGATCTAAGATTGAAGAAAGATGAAGTGTTTTTTCCTTTGCTGCGTTTTGGATTGGATTAAAATGATTTCCAAGCGCTGAAAATGGAGACGTGGTCTGAAATTATTGGAATTTATTGCAAGTTGGCGTTTGTCATGTTTTTGTACCTTGATTTTAGGTATGTCTGTGCGTGGCAGTATTTAACCTTGAAACAGTCTCTTAAACTTTTTAGCTTGTTTTTTATCCATTCCAAAACACAAAATCAATTTATTCTGCTTCTGTTGAAGAATATAGCATAGAGAATACCTTCATCAACAAAATTATTCCACGCTTTTTTATACAATTTGTCAATTTGTCTTTGGAGTACTCATAGTACTCTCCAAGTTATCTCGATCACGCGGCGACACTTTTCCTTCTTGCTTGGCTGGAGTACTGAGCAATTAGAATTTCAAATTTTTCAACATAGCCAAAGCAAAATTTTATACAGATGATGAATGAAGATAAAAAAAGATTGCATTATTAAAGGGAATTTTATAAATATTTTGATTTTCTCGGCTACCACTCACTCCGTCCATGAGTTCGCATAAATATAAAATCTTTATAATTTGACAGCTTTTATACAAACCACATCAAAAGAAAAATTTGTAAGGAGGACAATGCCACTTGAGAACGAGGGTCCTTGTAAAAATTCAAATTTTTTCTTGAGTTTTGCTTTGCTAAGACAAATCCATAGTAAAAACTACTCAAGATATATAGATTCGCCACACACATTGAACTTTTTTTACAAAAATTTACAAATGTTCTTGAGAAATCACTGGAATTTTCTCATACAAAAACATTCCTCTTGAATATTATGCTCGCGTGTGTAACATTGTGGTGGTCAAAACTTCACTCATGGACACTAGGGATCATTAGCACCGACATAAAAAAATATTTCATAAATTGCCCAATCATCTCTACAATCTCAGATTCATAATTCATAAACATTAAACCACAGCAGCAGTATATTGCGGCATTTATAATAATGTTTTGTACGGCCATATAGCATTTTAATAAGTTCATTGACTATCTATGAATACTGCTCTGGAAAAACACAGAACAAAGTCGTGCTCATGAGCATGAATGCCATTATCTGGAAGGTTTGCTGGAAAATTGCGAGTTCACCACTGGAAGTGAAATACATTGACATTATCTGTATATACCATTGCTGTTAAATTGCAATTTGCTGAACTGCTGGACCATACAACACGTAGCATTTGAACTGGATTTACGTATTCGTAACTTATTGCACATTTTTTATCGTTCAATCAATACACACAACAAGGAAGAATGATAATGACCAGGCGAGAAATGCACCAGCACAACATGAATTTAAATGCATATTTGATATTCAGCTCTACTTTCATTCAGCACATTATTATGAATCGGATGGGCATTGCTCTTTGAACATTAACGTGTTTGTAATCAGCTTTAATTTTCATCATGGCATTGCCATTCACTTACGTTTAAACGTTTTTGCAGCTGGGATGATACATAATATTGAATATTAAATGCTGACGATATACAAATCAAGTATCCAAATGATCTAAAACAACGCTTCATTGTACTTACTCCACACACCGTTCACTACAGTCGCAGTGGTTAAACGAACAAGAGGTCATAGTACACAAAAATTGTAATATGAACTGTTCAAGTCGCAGCATCGTTTTATTCACGGTTGGATTGATCACTTATTACTCAGTTGACAAAAGCATTAATCACGGTCATAAAAAACCGGAGCAGTGCTAGTCAACATAAAGCCTCAAGAGTAAAAAGCAAGTGTCAACGTATTTTTTATGCTGTTCTGTTCTATTATCGTTTTTTATAATCGATTAAATTAAATTGTATTTTGGCATGGGTAAAAAAGCTCTGTTCTGCCAATGAACTCTCTTTGCATAAACGTAACAAAAACTTATGGAGTTGTTTTCAAGTTGTCTGCTTATACGGTAAAATAAATAAAAAGAGGAAAAGGATGAACATTACATAATAATAAACTGCATTTTATATGGTTTACGGTTTTATATATATGGAATTTGGATAGCACTCTCTAGAGCTGTCAACTGTCAACTATTTAAAAGCATTGGGTTGGTCCCGGTCGGGACATGCTCACGCAATAATTTTGCACTCCAAATGCAAACGACCGTATAAAATGTGTTCCAGACAGTTTTGTTTAATGGAAAGGTTTATAGACAACTTCAGTTCCAAGTGTTTTTGCTATATGCGTGTGAAATGACATATTCCACCTGGTTTTTAGTTCATTTTCAAAATAAATGCTGGGACTAAACACGCAACAAAATAAAACGTGCTAGTTTCAGCATTTTGAGGAAAATTTGTCAATAGTGCGTTTTATAGCTTACTTCCTGGTCTGTAGAATGAAGGGTCAATTATTTCCCAGTTTTACAACAAAATGGCTGACAATTCCAAGTTTTATGTTTATACGCCTGTATAACACTTACATTTTACATACGTTATACACGTCAGCAAACGCACGACAATATATGATGGGGATCATGATAAGATGTCATTCACGTGACGTGATGATAACTGTGACATATGATATGTTTATATAAAATGTTAAGTTGCAATAATTACTTGTCTTAGATTTCATGGCGACATATGTAAATCGACACTAAAAGACAACCCGAATAGAAGATAGAAGAAGGTCGTTCCTAATTTTAGTACTAGTGCGCACTCAATGGGAAAAACTTAATCTTATTTAATTAGGGATTAAGCTAATTATCCTCTCCAGAAGGTATTATAATAGCCAAAAAGTGCTGCGCATGACATAACCTTCTTAACATTGCATTGTATTTCTCAAGCTTAACTCAAAAACTTGAGAAATTTAATCCGCGTCCATGAACCATTTACTAAACGCTGACATCACAGGCAGATGTGCGCGGCCTCCATCATTTTCCATATTTGGCAATGTACACGAACATGAAAAACTGGACCACTTTGTTTTAGAAAACAACGTGACATTTTATTACGATTCAACGAACGATAATAAAAAAATGTTTACAATTACAACAGCCAACATGATAATTATAAATTATGACTAGAATATCCAAAAACACTGATACGTGTAAAAATGCATCACACGTTGTTGGCTTTTTTATATCTAATCAAGTGTAAACAGTTGTAAAAGCTGCAATCATAAAAATACGTGACGTTGTGCAAACAACAGCGTGTTTGGAACCACAATAAAAATGTTAGTCCAAATATACAATGAACTTTCTCGTGTGTTTGGAGTTTGGATTGGAATTATTGATTATTAAATGATAAACTTATTATTATTGTGCACGGGTTCACTGCACACCCGTCAAAACCATCGGCACAGAATGTAAATTTATTGTTTAGTTTTTACGTGTGTAAACATTAGGCATGCTTAATACCTATACGTTCTATATGGAATGTCATTCATATAGATAATATATATTACAGCCATTAAAATGAATGCGTATAGTAAAATCGGGTAATAAAATGTTGACGGAAATATTACTTGCAAAAAAAACGTAGAAAACATGGAGATGATATCAATAAACATGCAGTTTTTTAGAAGGATTACAACGAGTTCATTAACACCACACGACGACAAGCAGACCATCATAGTGAAACATGAGTGTTTTGTTTACACGGAAGTGGATCATCATCATTATCATACGACATGTAAATAGGTATAACGACTGTCCAGTGGACGTTTGATGCAGGTAGCAATTGGCAGAAAACTGAACTGTCATGGAAGTGCATAGTCCGTTGCGCGAAGTATCTTTTGTCGTGTTTGCGGAAATTGAAGAAAATCAATGAATGAAAACTGAACTATGACAGCTATTCCGATTTTCTATAAACTTTTGAGTATATTTTAAGTATATCCCGGTAATTATTTTCTGAAACGTCTAATAAAACCCATGAAACATCAGTTTATCCTATTTTCTGATTTAATTTCCTGTAACGGTTACAGCCTACTCCGCCAAATCTTCAACAATGACATTATGGACAGTTAATGAGCACAACAAAGTACATCAATTGAAATTGACAGCCAACAAACTGGTGAAAGCCACCTTATTCAGTATTCTCCCACTTCAACAGGCTGCAAGTGCATCTGCGTCTTTTTAACAATAAGCCTAATATCTATGCAACCTTTTTTGGGGGTTTTATGCTCTTTTTGAAAAATAGGAAATAAGGGACTCTTTTCAAGTTCATCCAGCTTGTATAGAAGGAAGCACATGGCCGAAAGTGTGATTGACAGCTCAAAATACTACAAAGGGTACCTGATTCTTGCCCATGCCCAGGAAAACAATAACAATGCAATATGGTGTACCGTTGTTCTGTTTTGTCCCTTTTTGTCATCATTTGTCATTCTGTACTTTTTCCACAATTCTCTTAATGCTTTTACTATATAATAGTTTTAGTATATAGCTTATTATGCAAGCAAGAACATTATCATAAAAGGATGAACAAGACGAATCTCACAAGCATAATATGACCCTGACCTCTGTTCACCACAAAACCAAAGTGCACCCAACAAACTCAACTCTCAAACCAGAAGAAGTTTTTCCCATTTTTCATAATGTTAGCGTTAGCATTCTGATATTCTGAATGTACTAACCTTAAACTCTAAACTAGACGCATTACATTTTCATAAATGATAATATAATGGCCATTCATTTTTCTGCTTAGTTGACTACATATTTTATGTTTGCATTTATACAACTGAGTTGCGATAGTGATTCACCCAAAAATACTTAGTATGCTTGTAGCATTCATAACAAACCATTAAAAATAGCTCTTCCTGGTTTTGTCCTTTACAATTTTTCCATTTCGCTTAAGCACCACAGCCAGGAACCATATATAGCTTATTTTTATTTATTGCAGCTAGGAAACAACGTCATCATCGCATCGCCATTTGATCCAGACAACAAAACAACAAGCCATATTTTAAACCATACATTTAATGATAGCTTTATAGTTAAGTTAACGTATTTGCAATAATAATCACGTGAGAAATCCAATTAACACTTTTCCATACATGAATGTTATACGCTAAACACACACGCACGTGTAACCACCTAACAATGAACAAAGTCTAGAAAATATATAAATGCCAAGTCATATTACTTCCCATAATTTTTGTAACCTTTTTGCAAACCAATCAGTTATGATTCATTTTTCCTCTAAAACATTTTACGCACATTTACGCAATTAGTAAACTGTGTGGCATGTGGCAAGGTCACTGCGGTTTTGCCGGTTTTTGCGAAAACTGTAAATTTTTAGCAAAAATACAAACAAGCTAGGAAAATAAAACATCATTTCTTACCTGAATCGTCTAATGGGCTCCAGTGTACCAACTTGGATAGTTGTACAGGTAGACACCTCACAGGGAAGCCAGAATTCTTCTTGTTTATTGTCTTGTGGCTATGGTCAGGTCACTAATACACGAACGATATTCCAATCCGTTGTCAGTTGTCATTAAACCATAATATATTGTCCATAAAGTTATTGTTCCAAAAAAAGACACTTTTTTACTTTAAAAAATAGAATGTCTCATTAAGTTTTAATCTCAATCTAGTTGCTTCGTTGTTGCTGTATTTTTCCACGCACGTTTTAAAACTCCTTTTTGATATTGACTAGCTTGTCTATTAACTTTAAACACTTGTTGAACGTGCACACATTAGTGTAAGGTTCAAGTTCTAGTTCTCATTGACATCTTTTTATTAAAAAATTGTAATTATCCAGTAAACTAGTAAAATTGTTGAGTATTTACGTAAAGCTTTCAATGCAGTAACGTTTAAAATACTATTTCCAAAGTTAATACTTTTACAGTAATTAAATTTATTATCATTCCCACTTCAGTTTCAACTTTAGCCAACATACCAACTTAAGACAACGAAGCTCTTTTATAGTTTCGAAAAAATTAGTCAAGATAATCAAAACTCCAGAAGAGACACGATTACCAAGTCGATAATTACGATGATGATGCAAACGACGTGTCTCAGATAAACTTTTTTGTTAATGCTCCTCTCTCCACTTAAAGTACGTCTTTATGTCTCAAATATCCAACTTATGATTCCTCTATGATTGATCTACTCACTTGTGACTTGTGACGAGGATGAACAAAGTAAAAATTTGTTCTGTTTTATCACCTTGTTCTCTCGATCTTGCCAGCAACTACACTGCTATACTCTACCTACCATCTCATAAACCATTCAAAACTCAAATCCAATCCATATTCCTGTGCTCCGATGATAAGCTAAAAACATGCCACCATCCTCAATATCATTTACTAATCATTAGCTAAAGTTGTCTCGGCCTGGTACAACATAGAGCTTAATTGGCCTGTCCATTCCATGCTAAAACATTTATGTACTAGGAAGGAAAAGGAATATACCCCAGTAATAATTTATTATGTGTACTTTTAAACTTTACTTTTTCCCGTTAAGGTTATGTGTGATTATGATAAGCTTTTTTCTGTATAAGCTCACACGTATAAACAGTCCTGCTACGAGTTTTGTTTGCAGAGGATGACAAACCATTTATAATGAAACGAACGTATACACAAAATATTGTTGTTATGTCTTTCCTTCAACTTTTACGCGGCTTTTGATAATATACGATGATAACCTTGGCTTTGGTTGTTTTAAAGCAAATGACAAACAAGTCGTTTAAGACAAAAAGTTTCCTTATTCTTTCCAGAGTTTTGTCACAAAATGCAAATATCCAAAATCCAAACACAACAAAAAGTCACTTCTGAAAATTGCTGCTTTCTTTTCTTCTTCTTATTCAGTCCAGTCACTTGCTTAAACTGAAAGGCTATTCCTGACAACAAATCCCTGGGCACAAAAAACGTTTTAAGGTCTTCTCATTTTATTGCAATTTTTTTACATGGCTCTTCTCATAACAAATTTGTTCTTGGGCAGCACATGCACCATATAACACACACTACATGGCTTTAATTTGGTTAACTATTATTTATGCATGGCATGCAATTTTTCTTTTCAAAAAGAAATTGTTTTGACCATGTGTGCACTCCTCGGACAACCCCGTCGTTGTCGGAACACGAAATAACATATATAAAACCTTAAGTTATTATCCAAACTGAACCAAGACCAGGATAATATTTTCTTTATTTTTCTCTCAAGGTGCTTGGTTTGTCGCACACACAATAAAACTTTGGCACTGATTATATTTTAGTGCCAAAAGCACCACAGTACACACGCACAACTAGCTAGCAATAATTTTCTTGCAGAGCGAGTGTGCTAGCCAATAATGCAGATATAACCGAAATATTTGCTTCTTTAGAAATTATCTGTTTTTGTATGTGCTGCACTACATTAAAATTTGCTTAAGTTTTTTTCAACATTGCACATCCATCTCCTATTGAATAGATAGAGAGATGATAATGGAACATGAAAATCTTCACACACTCAAAAATTTTTGTTTTGGAACAAGAAAATATTTTCCCTGTATTGTCGTATGTAAAAGTAAATGTATATTCAACACCAGTTTAAAAAGACACCAGCAGCAGCAGACAGCTTATCATCGTATTAGTATGGTGTACATGGTGGACATGGACAGATAGACCAATTTATTTTTTCAAAAGAAAAAAAATATATATCTCTATCTTTTTCTCTTTGCTTGTCTATCTATCTTTTATGGAACATCTAGTCAGCACAGAGAACAGTCAGAGTGTACAAAATGCATAAAAGATCTTTTTTTTCTGAACAAGATCTCATGGAGAGCTTGACTTGCTTACACACACACGTTAGGTTACACTGTCCATGTACCACAACAACATAAAAACTTGTGATCTCTTAGACTTATCCTTAGAATTATACAGAAGATGTATCTTTGCGTGTGTTATGCCTCTTTTCTTTCAACTTTTTATTTTGGAGATGCAATTTCCTTTTACAATGCTTCACTTAGATTGAAACCATATCACAAAGTACGTACATGCTTAGTAGTAGTAGCATATCAGCCGTAATATTACATTTTTTGTGCCTTTTTATCCATGATATTTTATGCCGTGTTATTCTTGTCCATGTTCCTACACTTGAGCATAACCAGCTAACCAGCAGAGCTCTAAGCATAAAATAAAATGTGTAGTGTGCATATGCAGTAGTCAAGTGCGTTTCATTTTTGTTTTTAGTAAAGTGTACTTGTACCTTGTTCACTTATACTTCAACCCGTTTTTATCCATGTAAAAAATTGAGTTCCATTTCCATCATAAAATATGTGTGAGCATAATAAAAACGTATATATATATATATATTCATCCATGCATTTTGTAGGTTTTTCTCGTCTAAATAAACTCTCATTTTTTCTGTTTTGGAGAGTGTACACACACAGAAAAGCTATAATGTCATACTAGTGCCAGTTTATTGAGCATTTGAACCTAAAGCACAGGAAACATATATAGCCAGGCACACAAATTCAGTTTTCAGACAGCTTTTCAGGGTAAAATACACACGTTTTTAGAGAAATAGACTAACCAAACATGCAGGATACGTACATAATATTATACATGGACATGGAGAGTCAAGCTTTTTGGCAGGGAATTTTGTCCTTTGTGTTTAGGTTCACAATGTAACAAGGCTGATAGGCTGCTATGCTGGTTCTCTGTTTGCAAAGCCAAATAAATTGGTATATAAAGCTAAATGTTTTTGTCCTCTGCTGCTACTGCTATCCCTATACACTAACTTCATACCATATTATTCGACCAACACGGACCCTCCAATTCCTTATTCAATTCAATATCATCATGGCATTCCACCTCTGCCGTTTTTTATCCAAGCAATATTTCCCTAGTCAAAGCAAACCACGCGCAAGATAATATGTATCCATGCATGCTAGTGAATACTGTGGATAGAAGAAGCGCAGAAAGCCAGAATAAATAACATCTTCTTCCATTTATTTCCATACTGCCTAACAATATATAGGTACATTTATATTTTCAATGTAGTTTTAGAAGCAGTATCATCCATCCATGCTTGAGGGAGTCCACATAGCAAAGCTGCTTGACTTGGTCTTTTTTGATGATTCAACATTCAATATATATATTTTCAACATTCACAAAGCTATCCATGGACACAAGAAACACTTTCTTTGTTTTTAGACCTGGACTGTACGTATAAAACGCATATCATACCAGCTTGTTATCAAAAATGCTAAAACAGCTTGTCCAAAATCAAATATCTCAAAACGCCCCGGATTCCGGACATAGCTAAAACAATAAGGATGTTACGGTTGAATAGACCTAAAACGCCTGAAAATGTTTAGACAGGAGGAAGCCATATACTCATAGATATTCATCCCACCATAAAAAGGATGGATTGATGAGTAACACGTAAATTAAATTGTTCACTGGTCTGGGCTTCCCGTTTTTATAATAAAAAGGGGAGTTTTCAACTTATCTTTGGGTTATCCATTTTCATTTCATATACGCACAAATTTTTATATGCATTCATTCATTTTATGTTTTTTATTAAGTAGGCTGCTGAAACGTGTTGAAAAATTCTCACGCTAAATTTTGTTTAGGGTTCCATGAAAAATGAAAACTGTTTCGTGAGACGTGAGGTAGGATGGTAGCATATATTCTCTGCAGTTTCTGAAGAATCATGATCAAAATTCCAATTGCGTTTTTTTCTTTTTCCTAGTATGTTGTACCCTGTACATATTTTTATGCATGCATGACCTGTTATATATTATGTAAATTGCACAATTGGCTCAACAACCGCCAACAGAATTACCTGAAGCTACACACACTACCTTTTTTATTTTTTTTTACAAGGCGAACTTGAAAATCTTGTCTTGTCAAATCAACAGAAGATATTATAATCATGCGCCATGATCTTGTGTCTTGTGATGCGATGACCAACAGCACACGAGGATCGGAGGGTGTCTGCATTTTTTAAGCTGGCCAAAAAATTTGTCTGCTTTTCAGAGTCAAGATCTATTATCCAGCTAAATAAAAAATGCTGGTGGTTATCCCTCAAGGAAATAATCACAAAGGGAAGATAGCTCTCTAGGTTCCTATTAAGTAATCAGTTAAATGACACTGATGATTAGTTAGTCGCAAGAAGAATAATTGTAAGTTGTTGCATAAAAATGCATGCAGCATATTAACATCTCGTCACTGTTTCAGTGTCACTGGCAAGGTAAGGGACAAAATTTTACACAGGAAAAAAATAGCTAGGTACATATGTATCCATATTACAATGCAGGTAAAATGGCAACCAATTTGCCAAATGCCAACAATTGCCATTTTTTTATTACTAAACAAGTCGGTGTTCTCTCTGTATGTTTTATGTATTTTTTGGACTGCATGATGTGCTCGGGAAGGTCACAAACAGACTACAGACTCAACCGCCATCACCACAAGCGCAAATTGCACACATGTAAGTTTGCTAATTTGCAAGAAGTGCACAAGGCAATATAAAATGGCATGAAGGATGAAGTTGTTACGTAAAAAGGAAATTCAAGAACAATGTGAACAGTAGAAGCTACAAGAATATAAAAAATCATGCCATATTTTAATTTTTTAGGATGGTCAATAATTTCATGAGCATTTGGGAAGTGTATTTTTACTAGAAGAAGAAAAATAATAAAATGGATAGAAAATATTTTGGCAAAGTAGACAAAATTGACTTCTACTTTATTAACTTGCGACTTGAGAAGCAAGTTATTAACTTGCGACCTTGAAGCAAGTTATTAGTTTTGTCTGGTCCTTCTGTCTGTCCGTCTGTCTGTCCGTCTGTCTGTTGGTGCTCTACAAGCCGCATTTTTCAACTTTTTTCAAAAATTCTTTTTGCATATTGTTCATAAGCATCCTCGCTCGGATGAGTTCGAAGATGGGCCCGAAAGGTCAACTCTAAGGTCAAAAGGTCACGACGATTTCAAAATTTTCCCAAGTGACCTATAGCATGTGGCACATGATTATAGATCAATTTTCGACCAAATTAACGAATCGGATGTCCATTTTTCAAAATTCAAAACCGTATGACCGTTATAGCAGTTTTTATGGTTTGAAGGTTCCAGAAGCCGTATTTTTGAAGAATTCTTTTTGGAAACACTTCAAAAGCACCATAATTCAACCTTATCTGAAGTTGATTCCAAAAGGTCAATTCTAAGGTCAAAGGTCACGACGATTTCAAAACTTTTACAAGTGACATATAGCATGTGGCACATGATTATAGATCAGTTTTTAATCAAATTAACGAATCTAACGTCCATTTTTTAAAATTTGGAATCATATGGCCGTTATAGCAGTTTTTATGATTTGAAGGCTACAGAAGCCGCATTTTTCAAGATATTTGAAAAATTCTTTTGGAAACACTGCATTCTGAAGATGATTCCAAAAGGTCAACTCTAAGGTCAAAGGTCACGACGATTTCAAATTTTTACCAAATGGTCTATAGCATGCGGCACATGATATTAGGTCAGTTTTTGATCAAATTAACGATTCGGATGTCAATTTTTCGAAATGCATAACCGTTTGACCGTTAAAGCCAAAAAATTGCAAGAGTTCAAGCATTTTAAAACTACATGGCATGTGGGGTATCAAACAAACAAACATGTGGGGTCGCAAGTTTCCTATATCCTGTTTGTCAGGTAAGTGTTCTGTGCAGAAATTATAGAGTGCCATGCTATTCAAGTTGATATTGTGTGCATTTCTCATTATTATCAACGTGCCAGTATTTTTTTGCAAAAAATTGCCATTTATATAACTTTCTTTCACCGCTTCTGTTTTAGAAATGCACATCGTTCTTCTTGGTTACGATATAATAGATAAACAGCATGGTTTAATGATTACGTAGAGATGTTATTTTGCTGCTGCGCTTATTATTATGCACACTCAACATATTTATCTTTAGATAGCATCTTCAGCGCAGCAGCAGCGTATATTACGCTGCTCTGGAGCTTCTAAATACTAACTACTGAGCTTTTGATAATGTTGTTGATCCTTTTATGTAAGTATTCTATTTATTGTGACCATCTCAGTTCATGTTCCGACGATGATGTTCCTTTGTTTTTCTAAGACGGAGAAGGCGAGAAAAACAGAACAATTAGAGCAAGCGTGCAAAATGGTACGGATTAGCATTTTTGGGAACAAAGCTGGAATCATGCTAAAAAGTATAACATTTGCTTTGTTTGCAGTTGGATACCCGGGTATTGCCTTTCTATAAAATACCCGGTTTCCAGATCCAATTTCTAGACTTCAGCCTGACTTTTTAATACCTCATTTGCAAATCTCCTAAACTACCCAAAAGATTTTCCACCTCCGACCAATTTATAAATTGGTTGTGTTATGCCAACTTCTCTACAGAGTTGTTATTAATAGTGATGAAAGATATAACTCCCTGCTGAACACTTTCTGGTTCAGGTCTGGTTAAATCCATTTTTCCTTAGTATTTTTTATAGAAGATAATATGGTACCTCCACCACACAAGTTCTTTGTACCTTCATTCTTCAGCGGAGAGTACAAGGACGGACAAAAGTGTAATAATAATGTGATGACGATGCTGATGATGATGATGCTCCTAAGTACTATAACATTTACATGATAAAACTGAACTCAACACTACCAGCGGATGACGCGTTTCAAACAATAATATAGTGTGAGAAATGTACTATAATATCCAGAAAGAAGGTACATGAGCTTGTATATAAGTTTGCATTGCAAAATAAATAAAAAATGCATTTTTATCTTATAGCTTTATACAGAAAGGGGTATAAGCTTTATATGCACATTAAAATATTTTTTCCATCTGGAAACTCGTGTGTAAGTGTGCATGCAAGAAGCAGAAATATAAGAAAGCTTCTTCCCCTACAGACCAGTTTGAATATTAACTCATCCTTTTTACATGCATGTTTTTATGCTGCCGAGTATTGAGTAATAACCAACCAACCTAACTATAAAAGTGAGTCCAAGACAAAAAAATCGTCATTCGTTTGAACAAGTTTACTGAGAAAAATTATTATAAAAAACTATATACCCTCGTGGTAAACAACACGACGACAACAGGAACACGACCGTGTAGAATTTGGTGATGGTTGGTTAGTGATGTTGAAAATATATGAAGCTTAAAGAGAATCTCTGCCTGCTGGATAGTTGGAATCTTCCTTTTTTGAATGGCTTCACTATAGCAGCGTGTAGGATGATATAATGGCAAGTATTTGTGTATACCATTTATAAAGAAATAGCACGTTTTTTATATAATGGGCTGTGAAACTACTATATAGTCTTAAATTTTATAAGAAAAGTTGTGTAACAATGTATTAATGCATCTATCCAGAGAGGGACTTTTCTAGCAGCAGCAGCAACAAATTACTAAACGGAAACCTAAGAGTCTCCAAGTGATTTTCTGGTGTACTGATCCCAGTTCTTCTTGTACTCGTACAGCTTCTACTAAATTGTCTTGGCTACTAAAGGATGTATCAAATTGCTAAAATAATATTCCTAAACTACTAGCTGTTATAAACTTGATGAAATAATATGTTAAAATGCACATTTTTATATAAAAAACCATATAATATTTAGTAATTCCAGCAAATTAACAATAATGTTGCTTTTTCGAAGGTTTTTATACCAAAAGATGACGTTACTGCATATTTGTTAATATTATAGCGTAGTTCATGGATTGAGCCAAACCAGACAGCAAACTGGTTAGCCTTTAAAACTAAAGTAATAAAGTTATTAGTTGCTTTTGCATTGACCTTTGTGACTTAATTTGATATAAAATGCAATTAAACTGATTAAATAAATGATCTGTAAGAGTTTAGTGTTCTTAAAATACTTATGTTTGCAATCTACAATTCCCCGAACTGTCAGGTCGAATGCTTGTCTCTTCTCAATGGCAAATTGACTAATAATTAAGTTAACATACATGTTTATTAAAGTAATGTCAAGAAACTACTTATTATTCTACAAATTAATAATTAATTAGCATCCAAACTACTTAACAAAACCCACGCCTTAAAAAAGCACGCGTTTCCTATAGCTTCATCTCTTAGCACACCATGCAATCCACCCATAAAGCAAAACTAACAAAGAAAAAAACCTGTGCAGAGGAAAAACAGGCCACCTGAAGCCGCGCTGATTTCAAGCACAAAATTCCCAAAAGATAAAAAAAGTTATTTACTGGGTTGCATTAAAGCTCGTAGGCTCGAGCACTGTGACACACGCGCAGTAATAAACTTTTTTACACAAATTTCCTGATTCCTGAAGTGACCTGATGACCTGCGTGAATAAATTTAGGTCAAATTTGCACAAAGAATAAATTTGTGTACCAAAAAGCTGCCCAGGCGATAGAAACTTTCAAATTTGCGGAGAAAGTTGGGGAAAGCAAATTTGGAGGTAAGGAAATTTGCAAGTTTGCAGCTGTTTTTAAGGAAATTTGTAGCAAATTTAAGATTGATGGATTGTTTTGGTTTCCTAGGCAGCTGAGTTCCACGGACCTGCTGTCACTTGGGTCGTCTAGGACTTTTGAGGAAATTTGTTCCAGTTTTAAGTGTAATTTTTTTAGCGTAACTGCTTAAGTGTAGAAAAAAGGTAGTTAAGTGACGCTGCTTTAAAGCGTTTAAAGCGCATTTACGCTGCAAGCGTTTTTTTCACTTTGTGGGAACCTAACACTGAAAAGTGTTGAATGGAGACCTTGTCGGGAGTTTATTGGGGAGAAGGAGCTTAAGAACTGAACTTTAAGGTATGAATATGAATACATTTTATTATTAAATTTGAAGAAGTTTAGTTGACCTTCTGTATCTTAACTGACGACGGTTAAAAGTCTTGTTCCTTGAGCGATTGTTGAAGGAGAGGTGGTGGTGAGGATATGGATTCACTTTCACTTGGCGACTTTTGGCGTTGGCATTTGTTAGGGATTCGGCGAAATTCCTTTTACACTTTTACTGTGTCTTGGGGTTAGTTAGTGGTGTTTGTCATCATGAAAGCATGACTTAATATTCAATTAAGCATTGTTATCGTCATCGACAATGACGATTCGTCATGCATTTATCATATCGAATGATTGAACGGTTTAATCACTACAAAATGTATATGTTGGCGTTGGCAGTTGAATGCACAATGTGTCAGTGTCATAGTTTCAAGATTATGACCTGCGCTGGCATTCATATTCTCTGATTAAGATTAAACTAATACCCAAGAGTGTCTGGTGCGTTTAATTTAATCACACTTTACGACTTTTTAACACAATAATTCATTTGTAGCTTATCATGTTATTAGAAGAAAATCTTCACCTTAAATCATACTGAGGTGGTTGATTAAATTGATTAATTGCTCTTCTTTAATTGTTCTGCACCATAAATTCTCGCCTCGCGGTGCAATATAATCATAAGCTTTAGTTGTGAAGTTCTTACAACAAGTCAGTATCAATTTGCCCCACTGTTCTGCAAACTGGAACAGTGAACTAAATTGTTTCGTGTGAAGGAAAGTTAAATCTATAGCATAAACCCAAATCCATATAAATTTCAAAGCAACTTTCATATTTTCATAAAAATTAACCATTACACATCACTATCATAAATCGTTAGAATTGCGTATTCAATTCAACCGATCAATCATCAATGACTTTAATGCATTTAAAATATTTTTGTAATCCTAATGCAGTAGAAATTGCCCATGTTCTCATGTGTCTTTTTTAAGGTTGTGAGAATAGAGGAGAGAGTAAGTTTGTTTAGCATTTTATTTTGCATGATGATATGCTGACATGCATATTCTTATGATAAGTATAACGATTCATTGTTGAATACTTTTAGTACTATGTATTACCCTTTAATCATTTTTGTCTTGCTAACTATGATTTGAATATAGCATTCAAAGAAGAACTTGAGCTTGCAAGCAATTGCATTTGGAAAACACATAAAGAAGAAGGATCAGAATCAGCACAAGTAATCAATCGAAAGGAAACCCGCATTGCAAGAAAAAATCTATCAACGGAAGAGGAATCTTAAACTCAGCAGCAATACCAAATCTTCAACATCAGCATTTCTTATCATCTCACTATTCACGTTATCAACTATTCATCAGAGGATTAAAAGGATAACCTAACTTTCATCGGACATCCAATCCATTCAATACCAACTTGACACTTTTTGTAAAGGACTTCCTAGTTCGTTTGCACGGTTTGGAAAATACAAAAAAAAACTAATTTAGTTATACTAGTCATTCCCAACCTTTTTGTAATCTTGTCTCTGTCGCCTGTTTACTTAGTTGTTCTTTATTTTGTGTGGTACTCCAAATCCCACAGATTCTTGGGGTACTTTTTTCTCTGTATACAGTCACATCGCAATTAAATAAAAGGATTGTTGAACCATGAAGCTCAATTCATTGACAATGTGAAATGGTATAATGGTTTAAATGTATGTGTGTAAAAATGTACTTATTTTTTGTATGATATATTATTCAGGTGGATTATAGTCATTCTTCTTCTCTCTGACTTGACTGTGTGGTGTTAAGGTAGCGTGTTCACTGTTCTTAATGATATGGATAAGACGAAACGCTTATCTTTATCACAAACGAAGAACAGGAACAAAATGCTCATGTTCCTTTTGAAAAATTGTCCGTCATCCTCACAAGCTTATTAAGTCAACGAAAGGGTCGCTGGCTTAATAAAAGACTATTTACTTGAGAGTTTTTTTCCCAAGTGAAAGATTCACTTGAACTCTCTACTGACTTATAAAATTTACTGTTAAAAGGTCGCTTTTTGGTTGTCAAAACTGTGGGTGAACTTGCCAAGTCTAATTATAAGTTATTTTTATAAATGATTTCAGATAAGGCGAATGTAGCCCCCTGGTTGTGGACTTGTTGATGGTCCACTCTTCAAAATGGATCCAGCGGAGGAAAGCGGCGGAGGTGAGGACGAAGCAGGCTTGCTGGAGGAGGCATTCGGGGGCGAGGCGGGCCTTATGCAGTACCTGGAGCAAATTGTCGGCGCCGAGGGGGAAATTGATCTGGATTTCCTTGAGGAGTTTAGGAATTCAGAGGAGTTTTCTGATGTACTGCGAGATTGTGGACTGCCAGGAGCACCAGGTAGCGCGGCAGCCTCAACGGCTTCTAGAAGACATTCATTAAGTGGATCAGAAAGAGGGGCACCTCCTCAGGAGCCAGAACAACCGGTGTTATCTCAAAGTAGAGCAACTCCTCCAAAAGCAGAAGTGCCATCCAAGAAGAAGAAAGCATCACCAGTAAAAAATACTTCAAGCAATACTAAGAAAAAGCCTGTGCAGCAGGCACCTAGAAAAGGCAACTACAAAACGCCGGCATTCATTGACAGTAGTAGTAGCAGCAGCAGTAAAGAGGATAGCGGAGATGAAAACCGATCTCATCATCAGAAGAAGAAGAAACAGCTCAATGATAAACTTAAAGTAAGACCGATAGCAACGTCAACACCAAAAGTGTCTTCTAAGCCGTCTTCCTCAAGGGGCAAAAAAGAGGAAAGCTCGGGAAAAAAGCGTGCTGGATCTGGTCCAAAGTCAAAGCCACGTGTGCCTTCACCTCCACCAGCTCCACCAACAAAGAAACAGACCAAAGTGTCCTCCTCCTCATCATCATCGTCTTCTTCTTCGTCAGGTTCTTCTTCGTCATCTTCGTCTTCTTCTTCATCAGAATCTGAAGATGACCAAGTAGTAAAGAAGAAGTTTCCTCCAAAAAAGTCAACTCCGCCATCTAAAAGAAAATCGCCTCCTCCACCTCAGCAGTTGGAGAAAACGAAACCCAGATCTTTGGAGCCCTCCAAGAAAGCGCAGGAATTCAGCAGAGAATCGCGTCCAGAGAAGATAAAGTCAGGTTTGCATTGTCAACCTCAACCCCAGGGCGCTCCGATACCTATGATGCACTTGATGAACTGTTTGAAACTGCGATCATTGTTTCCAAATGGGATTAAGGGTACAGTTAATATTACTCCGCAGCTTGTTGATGAGCTGATTAGATGTGAAATGATACTAAGATCTAAGTGTAGTAACTGTTCCAAGCAAAAATTTAATTCTTTGTCAAGACCGACGGTCTTGAATAAAAGTAAACCTGTGGAGGTGTCCAAATCATTATCAACAGAGATAAAGGAGAAAAAGAAGGAGGAACTTAGTCAACCACCTCTAGAACCACCTGTAAAAGCTGCTGCTGCAACTGTCATAACGGAGATTGTGACGAAAGTGGATAGACCTAAACCCGGTCCAAAGTCAAAACGAAAGGAGGAAATCAAGACTGAAGACTCCGAGAAGGTATCGTCATGTGGGAAGCAAGAAACGATTAAAAGCAGCAAAGTAGAAGCAGAAGAATTTAAGAAGTATGAAGTAAAAATAAAACCGGAAAGTAAGACTCAAGTTTCTAATAAGTCATCATCTTTCCAAAAGGATGATAAGGTGAAAGGTAGCAAATTAGAAGCAGAAGAATTGAAGAAGGAGGAAGTAAAGATAAAACCGGAAAGTAAGACTGAAGCCTTTAAGATGTCATCATCTTCCCAAAAGGATGCTAAGATAAAAGGCAGCAAAGTAGAAGCAGAGCCAGTGAAGAAGACTGAAGAGAAGAAAACACCGGAAAATGAAGTCAACACAAGCACGAATAAGGATGACAAGGAAAAGACACCTGTAGCTCCTCCTGCTACTTTGTCATCAGAAAAGAAGACTCCAGAACCTGCGAAAAAGAAGAGCGGTCCGATGTCCTTTGACCAACTAACCGTTCTTAATGCAACGCTGAACAAAGCAAGAGAGAAGAAGGTACCAGAAAAAGAGAAGCCTACAGAAATTCCCTCCACGGCGTCTATAGAGAAACCACCACCAGTAGTAGAAGTAGCTGCAGACACAACGAAAGTATAATAAATAGTTGGTTAAAAGTAAAGTTGAAGGTAATGGTGAGACAATATTCTCTTATGCAAGTGTACGTGTATAAGAAGATGGTAGATGGGAGAAATGGTTGTGGATGTTTTTGTATGGTTTTGCATGGGAGATGGTAGGAGATGGAAGGGGTGGATTGAGATGGTGTTGGAAATTGGCAGAAATAGGCAGTGGTTTTATTTTGTCTGCTTTTTGGCCAAGATAATTGCAAGTACTCTTGGCCTTACTGCCTTTTGGCCATTATATTTGGCTATACGCTTAGCCTTACTTCTTTTTGGTCCAGAATTTCAGTGTACTCTTAGGCAAAAGGTTAGTGTGCATTTATTTTGACTACCTTTTTCCATTCTATTTCAATGCACTCTAGGCTTATGGCTAGTGTACATGCACTCGTTTACACTGTTCATTGGCTTGTGGATTGAGATGGTGTTGGAAATTGGCAGAAATAGGCAGTGGTTTTATTTTGTCTGCTTTTTGGCCAAGATAATTGCAAGTACTCTTGGCCTTACTGCCTTTTGGCCATTATATTTGGCTATACGCTTAGCCTTACTTCTTTTTGGTCCAGAATTTCAGTGTACTCTTAGGCAAAAGGTTAGTGTGCATTTATTTTGACTACCTTTTTCCATTCTATTTCAATGCACTCTAGGCTTATGGCTAGTGTACATGCACTCGTTTACACTGTTCATTGGCTTGATGGATAAAGGTAAAGGTAGAAATAGCATATTATACTCTTTTCATAAACTTTATAAGCATTTCTCTTCATCGTTTTACATGTTAAAAATAACCTCTCATATTTATATAGACATATTTTACTTGTCGCTGTGCTACATGTGTGTACCTATTTAAAAGCCATGTGTGGTAATGTTTGTGTTGGTGATGCTGGTGATGGAGGAAAAAAGAATTTCCTGGCAACTACTGACTACTCTGCTCACTACCAGAGAGGGAGAAAAAAGAGTTTCCATAATCGTGTACACATGTTACCTACACATGTTTCATTTTTCCTCTTGCCACTACTGCCGTTATACTGGTAAGTGGGTTAACAAAAGAGAAAAACATTTTCCTTCTCGGCGTATCACGAAATAATAATAATCTTCTTGTAATCTCTTCATCCTTTCATTAGCAAACATAGCAAATTCACTAAACTTTGCTTGATTGATAATTATGATGCATGCATGCTAATTGTACAATAAACCATTGTACTTTGTCTTTTGCTTTTCCAAAAAAAACTAAAAGGCAATGGCAATTTGTTAACAGCAGCAATCTTAGTATTTCCTTCTTTCCAACTAGAGTAAACCTTTTAAAATAATGCATTCAATCATTAGTTCCGCATTTTTCTGAGAATGTGGGCCAGATGCAGATGCTAGTGTTTGGTGTAGGATCATGTTACGTTTTATCCATACGAAAAGACAAATTGTATTTTCTGCTGCTGTCTTGTACATGCAAATGGAGAAGCATAGGTTGTGTTTGCAGAGAATATTCCGATTTTAAACTTTTTGTTCCGTTTCTTGTCATTTCTTGTGATACATTCTGCTTTGGTCTTTTCATTTTTCCATCCGTGCATACTAATTGTTGCAAAATGATTAAACATTTACCTTTTCCTTTGCTTTCAAATAATTTAACAGGTCAGTGCATTTTTGCTTTTGACATTATTATTTCGTGTACTTGTAATTTTTAAATGATGCCATACATTAAACTTTTAGTACCGCACTTAAAAGATGCTGCAAAGCAGATGATGGAAAATGGAATCATGTTACGTTTCATGCAAAAGAAAACATTTTCTATTCGAGAGCGTTGGGATTCTTTGCTGATGATTTTGTGTACAAGCAAAAGTGACTGTGCTCTCGCGTTTGAATAAATAATTTTTACCAACAAGCTTAATGATAACTGAAAATGCGTAAGATTAAACTTTTATCGTAATGTTTTGTTTTCAGGGTAATCAAACTTTATGAATCAAAATTAATTTGTTGGACTAGTCATGCCAGGGGGTTGGAGTTTTTTTAAGGGGTAGCCAAAGTGTTGTGCTGATGATGATGCTGTGGAAAATAATATTATGCAAGAGAGTTGGACCTGCAAAATGAAAGAAAGGGAAAAATGATGCACGTGTGTGGCTGCTGTTGACTGTCTTCCTTCTTGGTTTATGGACCTTTATCGTCATTGTCCTCCTTCTCACAACTGGGATGATGGGATAATTGTTTATGTATGCAGTTTCAATTTCATGTACAAAGTAAAAATGCATTTTTACAAACTGACCTAGCCTACTCCTGCTTGAAGAGCACGAGAGCTCCAAGAGCACGTTGAACTTGAAAAAATAAAATCTTGTTTCAAACAACACAGATGGAGAAGTTTACAAGTTTATTAAACGTTTAAACTGAAATGAAAATGCACATGTGCGCACATACAAAAAACATGACAACTAAACCAAATATTCGTTTAAAAACCAAATTAAAAATTGAATTGGAATTGCAACAAAAACTTAAACTATTTGAAACTTAACACCAAAATTCAAAAACCAATAATCATGATAATAATAATATGTTAAAACGCTTTCCTGAAATAAAAGAAAGTTGAATCAATTAAACCAAATCAATTGCCCCCATTATTATGGCTGCTTTGAGCATTCATGAGGACAAGGCCACGTCCAGCAATCAACGATTCTGGATAACTTGATCGCATAGCAGATGTAATCTCCGCTGGTGGTATTGGTGGCGGAGTCATTGATCTTGGAGCTCTGCGGCCCAGTGCCCTGCCTCCGTCGTGGACAGTTCCAAATTTCTTTTTCTTGTTGACAAGGGAATAGCCACTTTTGGCTCTGGCTCCTTCGTCACCGCCGTCATCGTCATCATCGCCACAGCTGCCATTTCCAGAAGTGCTGTCATCCAAGCTTGAATCCTCTGATGATGAGGTTGCCTTGGCCTTTGGTTTCCCCTTCCCTTTCTTCTGACGGGGTGAACGAGCAACCTTCTTGGCTTTTCCATTCTTTGGCTTCCTTGGACCACCAGGATGGAAGTCAACGTCATCCTTTTCGTACGGCGTCACCTTTTTGGTTGAAGGGCCAGGCTTTGGCTTTGGTGGTGGCTCATCCTCGTTCTCATCCTCATCGTCATCATCCTCGGCAATTTCAGCCATCTTCTTGCTTACTCCTATTAAAAAATACAAAGAGTTTTTTAGTATAACTCCATATTGATTTTCACCTCTCTCTCTCACACACACACACACATACACTTTCTCTCACGGAAATTTACGACAAAATAAAACTTTTCACTCTGAATTATTACATGTCAATAAAAATTATAGATAGAATGTTTGCTTAAATGTACCTTCAAGTTGGTTCATGACAATTTCCTTCTGATCCACCAGATTGCCCAGGGACTTTTCCACATCGTCAAGTTTTTTCTTTTTCTTTACAACCACTCGACGTTGTTGGGACTGGTTTCTCTCCAGACCACGAATGTCCTTCTCAATGACAGATTTCCTCTTTCTCTCATCTCCAATCTTTTTATCCAGCTCAGAGCTGATCTTCTCCAACACTTTGGACTCGGTATTCAACTCGGACCACATCTTGGCGGATAATTGGTGAATGAGGACTAGAGCCCAGTGGGCCAATATTTATATGCGACAATTTTTGATGACAACAAAGAAATGCTTCCATTGAGAACGCTTCCACGGTGCTTCCGTGGGAAAGTACATGTTCCAGAAATTCCACGTCATCCATCTTTTACTCGTAGCGCAGCGCCCTGCAACAACTTGCTTTCCCACAAATCTAATTTTCACATTTCATCTGTTGTACACTGGCATCCACATTTCTTAAAGTGTTTACATCTTTACCAAAATGTCTAAACTCTTACATTAAGTAGGTACTAGTATACTTGTGTAGATCCAAATGGTAAACCTATTACCCCCATTTTCTCCGTACAATGGCCATATACCTAAACTTTTGCACAATTTGAAAAGTTTTAAAAGTGAAATGATATAAGTTGAAGTGTACTACTGCTACGATGACCATACAACATGTTATTCCAAGCAATAAAGTGCTACTATATTTGGGAAATGACACAAGTAGCACTATATAGCTCAAAATAAAAAGTTGGTGGTGACATTATTTCTCATTTAATTCTCATCTAAACATTTCACAATTTACTTTATATTTACCGAAATTCCTTTTCATGCCTCCTTATTTTCCTCTAAAAGTCTTTAATAGTCATTTGTAGACTAACCATTCATTCCCAAAATTTTACTGGCAAGTCAAGGCTCTCAGACATTAATACTTATCAAAGAAGGTATGGAGATCACGGGATGAATTAAAAAGTTTTACTTTTCGTTCATTTGATTACTTTACACTTTATTCTACAACTAATCAGGTCAGACTCAATAGTCTAATGGTAAGATTTTCTATTTGGGATAGAAAGATCTTGGTTCGATTCCAAGTTGAGTCTTCTTTTTTGTTATTCGTGTGTATTTTTGTAAAAAAAAAACATTTAAGTTTAAACCAAGATGTAGCACACAATTGGCACACTTTGTAATATTTACAAACCAATGTACAAGGTAATACTTTTTAGGTAACGAGGTAGCAGCGGTTGACAACAAACGTAAAACTGTAAATAAATTTACAGAGCTGTTGCCTTACTTAAATTACTTAAATTTACATTAAACATAACATAATATTACATTCGTAAATAAATCTTAAAAATTTACAATATTTACAATAAGCAAACTTTTAAACATAGCCATCACATTAAACGATTTCATATTTCATAAACAATTTTTAGTTTAAACAATACTCTCGATCTTTTTTGGCAATTTTGAGACAAAAATTACTGTCTTGTCATGTCAAAATTGAAACACAAGAAGGTTGACAGTGTTAATACTTTAAGTAACCCTGTCTTGTCATTTGTATGTCATGTGTAAATTATTCAAGAATCCCATTCAAGGAATTGTTGGGGTTTCGGCGGAAATAAAAGAAATTTTTCAACAATTCTATGTTGGTGATGATGCACTAGAACTTCAAAACAAACCGCAAATCCTAGTTTCACCTTTACTCTGTTGTGAGAATGAAAAGTTTTGAAGTGTATTTGAGAGTAAAATGATCATCTTACCACATTTTTAGATCTTTATTATGCAAGTTGTGCTCAGCTCGCAACATCTTGCGAGTAGAATGTGTGTACATTTTACACACGCACAAACAATTGAAGATGCTAATTTTTTAAAGTGCCTACGTTCCACATTGTACGAGACATCATAATAAAATATTCCAAAATAAAGACTTGAACTTGAAAATAACCTAAAAATCGATCCATAAAAAAACCTAATAGCGTCGACTGAAAAGTCAATATTTTATTAAATCACGAAATGAGATTGATTTTTGGAAAATTTACCTTCCAATCCCAACAATTTTATCTGAACAGATATGTTAGGGTAAACAGTCCAAGTAGCAATTGATCATGATAACCTCACCAAACACATGAAAATGTATTGCAAAAAGCGTTTATTTTGTAAAAAGATGCCGTTTCTGCATTAAAAGTGCTTGTGAAAAGGTGAAAGGCTAAAAACAACTCATAAAAGTCCATTAAAATCACAAAGTGCCAGTCTCGTAATAGTTTAAATTATTCAAGAATCCCATCCAAAATATTAAAATTCAAATAAATGTCAGCATTTCCTCATCAGGGTCAGGGTATCGATGATCTATGTGATAACTTCAAAACAAACCGCAAATCCTAGTTTTACCTTTACTCTGTTGTGAGAAGTTTTGAAGTGTATTTGAGAGTAAAATTATCATCTTATCACATTTCCAGATCTTTATTATGCAAGTTTTGCTCAGCTCACAACAACTTGCGAGTAGAATGTGTGTAAATTGAAGATGCTAATTTTTTAAAGTGCCTGTGATCTACATTGTACGTGACACCGAAATAATATATTCCAAAATGAAAACTTGAACTTGACAAGAACATAAAATCCGAAAGAGTATTGACTGAAAAGGCAATATTCTATTAAATCACGAGAGAAATCAAATGAGATTGATACGTAAAAGCATTTTATAAATTTTTGTGAAATTTCCGCAAAAAACGAAACAGAAGGACTTTCATACTACGACCATAAATGTACGAAGTGTCAAATAAAAACTTGCATGCATGAGAAACGCATATTCCAGTAGCATATTTTACTAAAAATTTTAAACAAAAATGACAACTTTTGACAGAGTGTTCTTTTAATGTAGGTACAGTTCAACTTTACGATAAAATTCTACCTGAAACTTCTGACTGAAAGTCATGAAAAAATCTGGGGCGTGGCGTGCTTTCTTTGTTCAAATACTATTAATGGGACAAAAGTAAAAGAAAAACATTTTCAAATAATGACCTTTGCATATGCATTTTAGTTATAAATGTAGAATATTATATAATGACATGCATTAGGTAATACATTATACCAAAAACTGTCTGACTTAGACTTATGTATGGATGAATACACAATTGTAACTCTATTTGACAATCAGAGTGTTCCGGCAACAGCATCCATACAACAATATAAGAATGCAATTTCCAATAACACATTTTACTGGAATTGAAAATTTAAAAAGTTTAAAATGGTGCAATTTTAGCCCTATACTCGTAGTCCATTCATGGATCATTCTGCGTGGGGGAGTTTCTCATCGCAACACGCAAATTCTCATTTGTGATTTAAATTCTCTTTACCAATTTTCATTAAACCCCTCGGTGTCTTTTCAAATTACTAATATGATGTGATGTATACCATTGCTAAACGTGAAGTTGACAATCAGAGTGTCCCGGCAACACCACCCATTATAATAATATAAGAATGCAAATTCCAATAGCACCTTTTACTGGAAATTGAAAATTTAAAATAACGGCCACATTAGGAATCGTGTTTCCCAAAAAGTTGCACGCTCAGCACAGTTGCGTTCTGGACAGTTTTCTACAACTCACTTGGTTTTTCGGTTAAAATTTTAAGCTCAACACCAGGATGCTTACGACGAAGTGAGCAAAAAGGACAACACCATCATCTTTACCAACAAAATCAATGTTTTGGAGCAGCATATACAAAAACGAATATTCTCGTCATTTTCGACAATTTTAACATGGATATGAACTCAGAAATAAATAGGTATTTAGCTTCTTTCTTTGTACAACACTCACATCACGTGAATTTAACCATCATGATCATGGTGTTCCAGCAAATGTTGTACGGGAAGAAAACTCGTGTAATGAATCTAAAATGTCACGTGAGAATCTAATCTAATCTAATCTAATTTTTAAGATGACTGTAGGCTCTAGGCAGATTAAATTTCTTGGCTGTCAAATGTTACCATACACGCCAAAAGTCAACAGTGTACGATAGTTATAAGAATTGGCATCGCTACCCATTCAATAATATATGAATGCAAATTCCAATAGCACATTTTACTGGAAATTGAAAATTTTAAAAGTTGAAAATAACGACAACATTAGGAATTATGTTCCCCAAAAAGTTGCACGCTCAGCACTTGCGTTCAGGACAGTTTTCTACAACTCGCTTGGTTTTCCGGTTAAAATTTTATGATTCATGAAAAGGTGATGCATACTTTTACAACAATGGCGAAATTTCAGCCCTATACTCCAGTCCCTTCATGTCTCATTCTAAAAAAAACGTAAACGTTTTCGTCAAGTGATGCACAGCAGCAACTACCTCATGCTAAAACCGGACTGGACAGATTGACTATTCTTTAAATAAATGTGTGCCTGCGTTCTACATTGTACGTGGCCTAGAAATTATATAATCCTGAACAGCAGTTAACGAGTATCTGTAAATAACATCAACAGAACACAAAAGAAACAAAAAGATGACACAATTAAAGTGTATCTGAAAATTTTAAAAGAAAAAAAGTTAAATATAGACTTGTGTGTATAGTCAATTTGACATGACATTGTACTGTGGGATACAAACCTTGTCTCAAAATTCCACTTGGCCTGAAAGGTCAACATGGATTGCAAAGCATCATCACTACCTACTTACTTATTACACGTAACAGATTGGCACCAAAAACCACTTTCACCGTAAATATCTGAATAATTTAAAACTACTAAAATTTAAATGCTCCATGAAAAACATTAAACTGGGATCATTTTCAATTTTCAATGAAAAGTGCGTCACAATGTGAGAAAATTATCATTGTGTACCTCTACTATGTGTCATTTTAGGTTAAACTTGATAAATAGAAGAATACATTTTGTATCACGAGACTCTTAATATTAAGTCTAACGCGTACATCATGGTCAAAATTTAACGACAAATGTAACCCCGTGAGTACTACAATTAAAACTATTCAAATATTTATCCGACCCGCTGGGTTCAGTACGTACATTGCACTTTTCTAGCATTATCATTGTGACTAAAGAATTAAAACCTAAACTAACTTGCCATTAATTAATCTTGCAGAAAACAAAAAACAAGTTTAACAATTTTTTTGGGTAGTCATGAAAGAACCTGAAAATTTAGTGGCAGAACTCAATGATCAATCTCAACCTGACAACTCTGAGTCGGGGGGCGCTATTACAAATAAAGGTTTCAAAATTTAATTACAATTAAAACTAATCAAATTTTTTTCAGACCCACTGGGTTCAGTACGTGCATTGCACTCTACTAGCATTATCAATGTGACTAAGGAACTAAAACCTAAACTTGTAAATTAATTTGACAGAAAACAAAAAACATGTCAAGTTTAACAAATTTTTTTGGGTAATCATGAACAAATCTGAAAATTTAGTGACAGAGCTAAATGATCAATCTCAACCTGACAACTCTGACTCGGATGCTATTACAAATAAAAGTTTCAAAATATTTTTCAAAGAGTAGTCTATCAACAGTATTTACATTACACTGTAAAAAAGCAATGGTTGTTTGTTTATAAATGTTCGTTACCACCAATGTTAACTTTATAAAAACTACCCGGAAGCAGTTAGCAATCTTGACCCGCTCCTACCAACTTCTGTCCTAAAGGGCTGGCTCCGTCACACGACGTGTAAGTACTTGACATGGCAGCACACGGCAGGTTGATCAGGATCGCACCATACCGTCCGGCTGAAAAAGAAATAAGAACAAATCATGAAATAAAATCAATCAAAAAGGTTACAAATCATACAGAAAAACTGTTGCAGGTTGTTTGTATTGGAAAATGCTGTAAAGGACTTATCTCATATTAAAGTTTTATTTTGTTTACCTTTATGACTTGACTTTTGTGTGATGTTTTGACTCTTGCGTGCACGAAATTGTCCAGCCTCACAAGAAACGGTTCCACTAAAACGTTAGAGAGACAATATTGTATTCATTTACGTTACATACGATTACGTTTATTTAAAACTACTTGAAATGAAAGA
Organism: Entomobrya proxima; assembly: GCA_029691765.1. NCBI lineage: Eukaryota > Metazoa > Arthropoda > Collembola > Entomobryomorpha > Entomobryidae > Entomobrya > Entomobrya proxima. The sequence continues at coordinate 43,289,825 of CM056168.1, read as the reverse complement.
TTGTAAAATCACCTGCACCTTTCCCCAGCGGTGGAAACTGCATCGACTTCTTCTTCTTGCATCGGCACCACATGATTAACGCAAAAAAGTTTTAAAGGATTCTGGCGCATTAGCGCATAATGAACTCGGGAAATTGTTCTTAATTGTGCAATTGAGCACAAACACTTGGATTGTGATTGATGATGGTAAATGAAAAGACTAAAAAAGTGGTTTGAGGAAATCAACCAAATACTTGTGATGAAGGGTTATTCCCTTTGCCATTGATTAGCAATCCAAGTTCAAGGGAATACATTTCTAACGTTCCAGAATGCAAATCAGTTCCGAGTCAGAAATCTGTAGTAAACTTTATACTACAATTTATTTAGAGTGTTTGAAATTAGTTTGGAAAGCACATTTTCCCTAAACTTTTCTTTCTTTCTTTGGTGGCACGATAAAATGGGTAGTTGAAAATGAGCACGGGCCTTTTAGCTCTGCTCTCTGCTCGAGAGACGGCGGCCGACTGAACGGAAATGCTAGTGCTGTTCCGAACCATACCCAGAAAGTTGGCTTGGCTTCGCTCACTCTCTTTTGATTTGTGTAGTGGGATTGCGTTTCTTTCTTTCAACTATTTCAACAAGTGTACTCAACGGCTTCTTTTGCAGTGTGAGTTGCAAAAAGGGAAACAAAGCCAGTAGGTGCGGTGTGTTCCCACCCCCTTCCCACCAACTCTTTGTCCCGCACTAGAATTTGGCGTCTCAAACATGCGAATAATAACGGACAAGTCGGGTGTTTTCATTTGATTTCGACACTGGGATCGGTGGGGGCGGTGAGTTTCTACCCACTTTTGGCACCAAAAGTACTTTTGAGTCACTAGAAACTGTCTTTGTTTCTACTTTATTACCAAATATGGTAAGGTTTGTCGGTTTCCGTTGGTTGATTTCTTGTGATGACATCAACATTTTATCGCAAGTTGATGCTGCCCGGGAGAAGTTACTCCTAGAACATGTCAATTGTACACGACTAGTGTGACTTTCTGGTTCTTTCCATCCTTGTTCTCACACGAATCACACCATTCCCTGTGGTGGCTGAACAAAAATGACAGTGTGAGTACAACATGTTGTGCATTTTTTTGTGTATTTGTTAGTAAAACCAAGCACTAAACACTAGACTTTATGAAAATTATTACCAAATAATCGTTTCAAATGGCCGTTTTATTACATTTTTACTGAAAAATATTGCACAAGCACAAAAAGTTTGTACCTTAATGCATCGTAAATGTAAAAATTTTGTAATTTAAAAACTTTTTTGCTAGATTATTGTACTTTTGAAGCCAAAATGATCATTTTTATGTAAATTATTGCTTGCTTGCTAATGAATGTGTGCTTTATTTAATTGTACTTTGTGTATTGCGTTATGGGAGTCTGGTTGAATATGTATATGCCCGGGTGGCATATTGTGTACGCAGTGATCATATTTTGTTCATAAAATGATGATAAAATGATGAAAACATGTGTCTAAAAATGGAAAAAACGCAGGGGAACTACAAATTTGACTACCAACTCAACTCGTAGCTCATTTGGGTTGTATTTTGTATTTGCATTTTTACCTCCACCTTACCCTTCAAGAGTCAATTTGCAAACAAATGGTTGAAACTGACAACTCTTGTGTGAGATTTGAGATTGTTTATGCCAAAAAGAGTAGCAAATATTTAAAAATAAACACGAGATTGCTACATATATAAAGGAGAGGAATAAAACTGCAAGGTATTCAGTTTAAAAGCTCAGCTTGATGGTTACAAACTCGAGGAAAGTTGATTAAAGAGGTTTGAAAAGGAAAGTTTTTGTTTCAAAAATCTTTATTTTCATTAAAATCAAAAAGTAAATTTCTCTGGAAACGATAAATTGACGTGGCAAGGAGCATAAATCATTTTTGTACTCTGAGCAAGTTGTTATTTGGACAATAATTGACTATCCAGTATATACTATTAAGCTTAAAAGTGCTCAAGAGAAAACTTTGAACCCAAATTTCAAAATTCATTGTCACAAAATGGAAGAGCAGGATCAAACTCAACTTGAAGAATTGGAAATGGACCTTGATAATTTGTATATTGACGAAAAGGTTTTTGTGCCAGACGAAATTCCTGCTGGTTACTGTGAGTATTCCTTTACGTCGTTCCTGATAAACCTCGGGAAATCTATCAATCTTGAGACGCTGAAAATTCGGCACAACTTTGAAGAAGTGGTCAGGATTTACAAAGCTTTGATTGGTCATTATCGCAGTTGTAAACCAGAATGGAATAACCTTTCGCAAGAGTTTTATGTGCTGGTGTGCAAAGAGTTGTTGCCATTCATTTCAAAATTTGGGCCATTGACCAGCAGTGCCATTCTGCACTTGTACTACCTTCATGATGATCTCGTCTCGGATTTTGAAGGATGTACTATAGACACTTCTCCATGTCCATTGTGGCATGCAAACCACGCACTTACCAGTTGGATTTGAAGGGTGACAATGAAAAAACAAAAAGATAAATGACAGCATCATTATAAATCAAGCAAAAGCGAGAAGATGAGGGAAAGGAGCAGCAGTATTGTTCATTATCATATCACCATCAAGAATCGGTTGAAAACTAAAAGAAATCATGACAAAGAAAAGTGTGAGAATACTCAGATACCAAAGCATGAGGATCAAGTTTCCATTTTTTGTTTATTCTCTCCCTCCATTTCACTTTCCGAGTAGAAAATGCCACAAAAGTGCCCTTGTTCGTTATTTCTTTGTTTCTTCATTTTGATTTGATGCGCAAAAGCTTCAACACGACACGATATATCGGAGCAGCACGATGGAAAATTATCCAGAGACACAACTGCGAGTGGAGGAGACATACTTTAAAGAAATTAGAAAAACGTATTGTCCATTTCCGTTCTTTCTATTGTACACTGAAATTGAAGAATTGGTCGGAGGAAAAGAAAATTTAAATACGGCCAGTTATTTTAAAGCCTTGTCTAAATTATACAAAAAGTTTTTCACTTTCAAGATTAGAAATGCAAATATAAGCGTGGAGGGATTAAAAGAAAAATATGGGAAACATTTTTATCTGCTGTGTAAATCTCAAAATCTACCACTAGACAGAGATCAGCGAGCTGAAATGTTTAATTTGCTAGTTTCTGGTTGGATTGGATGTACTTTGAAGCCCACCTGTGATAATCCTTTACACACTCATACAGACACGTTCAAGTTTTTACAGTGAGTGACTGAACTAAAGTTGTAATTTCGAGGTTGGGTGGACAGAGTTGGAAGGAAGGAAATCAATCAAAGAAATTCAAAGAAAATGGTCAAAAAGCACTGGAGCAGTGAGTGTAGGTGCGTTCTATCTGAAAACCAAAAGCAACTGATTGAAAAAATTACTCAAATTACACAGTTTCCTACCAAAGTGTGTCGTGCTGCACTGTTAATTTATCTTGACGGTCTCAAGAGTATCGTGAAGGAAGAAACATTTTTTACTAGCGTGTTTTTGGACAAGGCATACGTGAACTATTTTGACTTTTTGGAAGAATATGAGGGAAGTGGTTTAAACTACAAGTACTTTCAACCCGACAGTTTTACATTTTTTGTACAAGAGGTTGGTTCTCTAATTGGATTTAATCAGCAGCCAGATCAAAATTGGGAAAAGCCAGCCTTGGAAGTGACAGAGAAAATCGCGGCACTATATACCCAGCTGTTTTCAAAGTGGAACTTTATCTCTGAAAAGAAGGTGTGCAACTTGTGGACATTTTTTGGCCAATCATTAACCGATTCATCTGAATCTGACTCTGACACGGAAGGTTCTTCATCTCTAGAGTAAATGCTGATCATTTCTAAATGTACATTTTGTAAATACTTTTAATTTTTAAATATTTTTCATTTTACTTAAACATTTAAACATATAGTATTACTACTATTAGTTACAAACTATTAATTGAAAAGGGTATTGTTGGTAATTACACAATGGATAGAATGGATCAAGAGGTGTGTACTTGTGAACATCATTTCAAAGTAATCTCTGTGTTTACCTATCAGGCTTTTGGTCACAAGTTCCCCGTTCATGTAGCGTTGAAACAACCGGGGTTTCATAAAGTATGCGACAAGAATTATAAATCATTGAGAAAAATGTTTGAAGTTTGTTACAAATACCATTATATTAGTGAGGAGGATCGAGAGTTGTTAATGTGTAAATCTTGTTACATTACCGGAGCTGTGATTCCATCTTCAATACCCAACGCTGAGCAGAGCCCAGAGACTAGAATAAAACTAATGGCAGTATTGATCATACCACAGTACCGAAAATGGTTATCCTGTAGCATTTGTAATCGTTTCAAGGGTTAGCTAGACGAGTTTAAAAAGGTTTTAGTGTCGAGTTATTTTTTTTAGAGAGTAATAGCTTGATTTCTTTTTTGTAAATTAGTAAATTTTCCAATTGTGTAAATAACTTCAAATTATATTTTCAATTAGTGTCAATAATCAGGCGGTGATTTTTTTTCAGATAGTAACAACTTTTGTAGCGTGTAGTAAAATTGTTTTGTAGATTCTCAAATTGTGTAAATATTTTTACTTACTTTTGTTGGTTAAAAATGTTTTATGTGGTTGCTACGAGTAATTAATTGAAGAAACAAAGTTTTAAAAACAAGTCGGGAAAGTTACTAACCAAAGTTGTACATAGCAATAGAATAATCTAGTATTAAGATTAAGTTTATTCTTATTGTAAACTTGATGCAAGTGTTAAAACGAGTTGGGAATCTCAGGAAGGGGAGGGGAGGGTGTACAGTATGTCGTGATTTTTAATAATGTGTATGTTAAAATGTGCCACTATTGTATTTTTTCATTTTTAAGTTGTTGTAAAATAAAATATTGAAAAATGTACTCTGTTTGTAAAATCACTTGTATTTATTTGCTTAACTGAAATGACAGCATTGTTCATTCAATAGCTATGCATTTACTTATCCGCATTCCTTAGAACACGTGGCAAGAACCATACAAAATTTGCGGAGGGACACTGGTACATCGAGTGAGTAACTCCAGCAATGACCAACAGTCTGAGGGATGTCGACAGAAAACCGCAACAGCAGTCTGCATGCATCATTTTTCTGTTTTTCTTTTTCATTTTGCAGTTTCAACTTTGATTGCATATTATTTTCAACAGCATCAACATCTTATATTGGGTTAATTAATGGCATGACATTTCACTGTCCCACCACAATATTCATCAATAAATTTATTTGTAGCTAATGAAATGAGGGAAATGGAGAGAAGATGATGAACTAATCCTTTTTTTAGAGAGAGAGATTTTTTTATAGCTTGAATAGCAGTCGCAAAGAGACAAAGAGGATGGGTAAAAAGATAACCAAAGTACAAGAGCTCAAACATAGTAGTATGTAGTATGTACTCCAGAATAAATGTATAAATAAATCTTTAACCGCAACATGAGCAGAAAATGCGAAATTCTCACAATGCGAAAATGTTTTCCTTTGTAAAAGATAACATGATCACTGGCATCTGCTCCACATGCACAGAAGGAATGGGACACGACACTTAAAGTTATCAGTTATATCAAAGTTACCAAGACGCATAAAAATATCAAGAGCAAAAATGACTTGACCTTTTACATTTATGAAAGCAAACTAAAGTGTTTAATTATTTACTGCTGCATGACATGACAACAAACAATCAATTTTATAAAATCAACCCTTGGTTGGATAAATGAAAAGAATGAAGGAATAATTCATTAGGAAAAATAGGTTGGTTAATGACATTCAACAAACTATACAACCCTGATTGCATTAGCATGTACAGAACAGCAGCAGAGAAATCCCATTTTTCTCTAAAGAAAACCTTTTTCTTTTCAATAAAACGTAACATGATCTCTGTTGACAGGCCCACATTTGCTCTGCGTTCACATAAAATGTGAAACTAGATGCAAAGTGCATCGTTTTAAAGTTACCAAAAAATGTCAATTAACAAATGATAATAATAATAAACCTAGTGCTAATAGGGAAATGCGAATAGTTTATCTCTCTTATTCTTGAAAATCAAGGAAAGTATTATTTATACCGTATCAATTGGTGTGCGTGCGTGTGCATGTATGACAATCGTATAGACACGATCATAAAGCCAATCTAGAGAAGACTGAAAGTGGAATCTGAAAAGGAAAAACATATTATGCACGATGACGACGAGAAAGAAAATTATATTATACACTTACATGAATAACATCATAACAACGGCAACAACAGCAGCAGCAAAATAATATTGTACACATGTGTGTACACTTTTATCGAAATCCGAAACACTATCAAACAATAATCATAAGCATAAGCCTACACAAACAGTTGAATTTAAGTATTATGCAGAGCAGAGGCAAAGGAGAAAAATATTCTCATCAAAGAAAGGAGCATCTTTACATTCAACATTTTAAACTTGTCTCTTTGTCACGCCAACAGCATTACAGCAAAACAACGGAAACGGCAGTAGTGGCAAGAGAAAAATGAAACATGTGCTTGTAACATGTATGGAAACTCTTTTCCTCCCTCTCTTGTAGTGAGCAGAGTAGTGAGTAGTTGCCAAGAAATTCTTTTTTTGCACCATCACCAACATCACCAACCTCGCCATCACCAACATTACCACACATGGCTTTTAAATAGGTACACACATGTACCAGTGATTATCAATTTCCATATAGGAACATGTTATATGGTTCCTATATTAAATAGGACTAAATGGAAATGCTCATAAAGTTTATGAAAAGAAAAGTGTACATAATGCCATTTCTACCTTTACCTTTACCAATCAGTGTCAATGCAATGAACCGTGTAAACGAGTGCATTTACACTAGCCATAAGCCTAGAGTACAGCCAAATGTAATGGCCAAAAAGAAGTAAGGCTAAGCGTACAGCCAAATATAATGGCCAAAAGGCAGTAAGGCCAAGAGTACTTGCAATTATCTTGGCCAAAAAGCAGACAAAATAAAACCACTGCCTATTTCTGCCAATTTCCAACACCATCTCAATCCACCCCATCCATCTCCTACCATCTCCCATGCAAAACCATACAAAAACATCCACAACCATTTCTCCCATCTACCATTCTCTACACTATAGCATTATCCATAAGAGAATATTGTCT